>PVKZ01000464.1:518239-815865 GCA_004027375.1 Macroglossus sobrinus | reverse complement strand
GTAACATTGATCTGAACCACGATATGTAACAAAAATTATGAACCGTAGGCAATAAAATTCCCAGTACAGGTTCTTAGCCTTTCTCAACATGTGGGCAACTACTATTTTTTCCTTATATCTTACTGTAGGCTTTTCTGCTAAAGAGTCTTCTCTCCTTATAGAGCTACAAATAGACACTGATAAATGTTGGTCATGGGCATTTCTATATTTTCTAGATCTTAAGCCTTTGCATTTGTTTTTAGCAGTGCTTTATTGGCTAACACCAAATTAACCGTTTTCATTTTGAGAGAAATTTCTCCTTGTACCATGTGTTTCATATAACCCTTCCAACTCCCCCAGCCCTTCTTTTCTTTTTTGGCATTTCGTAATACTGAAATGTAACTGATCACTTTCTTTGTTCTTAATATGATTAGGATTCCAAGGGCTCTAGAGGAATAGTTTATTTTAACAGCTTTCAATAAAATTAAAAACAAGATAAAAGAAACATGTTTGCTTGTAGTCCCAATTCCCAGGAAAGCAGAGGTGCTCCCTGACAATAAATTGCTCTCTTCCATGTGAAAGGACCAAACTCTTTCAGGACACCATTTGCTGCCCTGATATAATCACTTATTTATTGGTGACCTAAATGAGTTATTTTGTTTCTCTAAGTGAACTGCTCAAATAATACCTTGTTATAGTGCTAAAATAAGGCACATTTATGCTGTTTTTGTATTTTTAAAATAAACAGTGCTGAGTCTTTTCGATGATTTGCTTTTTTCCCTTTAATATCTGTCTACGTTAGCAATGAAAACCCAAGTAGATTTAGCCTTTATTGTAATTCTACTGTCGATTGGGTTTGCTTGAAGATTAATGTAGTGGTTTCTTCCTTCCTTCATTTCCTCCCTTCTCCCCACTGTAATGAAGAAGGAGATTACTGAATTTGAACTTTTATCATCTTGGATTATTTATGAAGTGCTTTCAGTGTTGTGTTGTTAGAGAATTGTCATTCTCTAGTCATGAAGATTTTAAGTTACCTATGGGAGAAGAAATAGTGCTGGTCATGGTATCATCTGCAGGATAATATATGCTGTTCTTTTAAGACTCAGCCTATGAGTACTCCCTTTTGTGAAGGTTTTTTTGACCCCCTCAGACATACTGGACTCTTGCCTTTATAGCTCCTTCTCCAGTCTCCTGATATTTTATAGCTCCTTCTCCAGTCTCCTGATATTTTATAGCTCTTGCTTGAATAGTGTCTGTCTTTTCTGCTCAGCTCTATGGATTGTTCTTTGTATCCCTGTCACAGTGCTTGCTGCATCATAAGCGCTTAATAAATATTTGAATGAATCACTGAGTGGGTAAAATCGTAGCTTAAAAAGGGATACAGAATACAGACTTAAAAATTTTTAAATATTTTTTACTGGGTAAAATAGAGCATAAAGTTTACTATTTTAACCATCTTTAATTGTACCATTTGATGTTAATTATATTCACATTGTTGTATAATCACCAGAACTACCCATTTCGAGAACCTTCTCATCATCCTGTACTGAAACTCTGTGCTCATTAATCAGTAACTCTCCATTCTTACTTCACCCCAGAGTACAAACTTTTAAAGAGAACACACAGTATATTCCAAATCGTTATTTAGCATATGAGGAAGTAAAAACCCATCATGAATAGATGGTTTTTCTGAAGTCTTACAGTTAAATAAGAGCAAAACTCAAGCCATAACCCAGGTCTCTGGGTGCTTATGTATGTGCTTTTCATTCTACCTTAAACTCCCATATAACAATATAAGAAATGCCGAAGAGCACTGAATGTAGTTTAAAGTTTGATTAGATTTATTTAAGGTGCCACATATAAAAATATAAAATAGAGAAATTATTAATACTACTCTGTCACATTCTCAACATTTACTAAAGAATGTAACCCAAGTAATATTTGAAGTTTCAATAGAATTAGTGTTACATTTATCAAAAGATTTTATAAAGAGTATCTTTTTTCCCCCTCTAGTATAATTAGGAATTGTAATAGCAACGTTTGTTTGGGGTATGATTTTCATGGCCAGTGTAAAACATAATAGTAATTAGTAGCTGCTATCATTCATTGACTGCCTACTGTGTTACAAATAGTGTGATTAAAGACTACCTGCATTATTGCTTTAATCCTCACAAAGAGCACTGATACTTAGAATCATTGACCCATATTTTTATATATATTATCATTCATTAATGATCTGTACAGGGAGATAACTTTGGCTGTTAATAAATCTGTGAATGGCTTTTGGGAGAGTATACCATCATGATTATTGACACAGTATACAAAAATCTCAGATATACTGGGGGCGAGGGGAAGTAAGTTCACCTATGTCCTTTTTTCCTTTCTTTTAAAGATTTTTGCCTCACAACTCAGAATCCTTGTATTTATACCAAGAAATAGAGATGGGTCTAGAGAACTACCATAAAACTTGATTTTAATGATTTTCAGACTGTTACAAGAATCTGTGTAGGTCTTCCATGTTATTACTAGAGATTTTTTTTTTTTGAATTCTTATAAGCGCCAAACATTGGCTGTACAAAGAATAAAATATAGATATATATTATAATTGTTTAGAAGTATGTAAAGGGTTTACGGACATGCCACCCTAAACAAGCCTGGTCCAGTATGATATTGGAAGCTAAGCAGGGTCAGGCCTGGTTAGTACTTCGATGGGAGGCCACCTAGGAAGACCAGATGCTATAGGTGTAAAAAATAAAAAATAAGAGATTGTAAGCTGACAAGGTCCTTGCAGTCTGTGAAGTCAACCAAGGATTGTTCTGCCTAAATAAATAAATAAATAAATAAATAAATAAATAAAGTATGTAAAGGCTATTCAGATGATCAAAATAGTAATTTGTATTGCTAAATTCATAGTACCTTTTTGTTTTGTCTTAAATGACATACACCAAATATTCCTATCATCTTGTAAATACTTGGATGTTAAACTTCTTTTACCACAAGAAATGGAAATCATCCTCATATGGCATATAAACAGGATCAGTCTGTTTTTCCCAGTAGTCATACCATACTTAAAACAGTCAAAATTCAAAACAATCAGCAGGGAGGACAGGGAGAAATGGAATGACACTGTTTTTAAAAGAGAAAACTGTGTCCCCCCACCCCAGTCTTTTAAAGAAGAAATTAATGGGAAAAGGAAATACCAGAAAACTAAAAATAAGTGGACCATAGAAAAAGGAGAATGGAGATATAAGTTTTTTGTACTAATTCCTAAAGACCATTCCTGGCTTTAGAGATGAATGATACAATAAAGGTGATTCCTAATTTTTAAGTATTAATGGTATCCACTACTCCTGTGTGAAACACTTTTTTGTGTGTGAATAAGGAAAGCACTTTTGGGGTAACTTGCACTTGCTGCTGTGTCATTTGTGGACTCTGTAGAGTGGCCAAGCTTTAGTGTTCCTCCTTTAAGCCATAAAGCACCATAAGCCACGGTTCTAAAAAGCAAAGTTAGTGGTAGAGAAGAATTTATTACTGGAAGTAGTCAGTTGTACTGAAAATATCATCGAGAAGTACTTGTTTTTTTCTCACTGACATCTTTTTAAAAAAAATTCTTTAAAGAATGACGTGAAATGTTTTATAACCATAAAGCTCTGTTTAGCTAATCTTATTACTTTTGTTATTATTGCAGTTATTATCAGCAACATTAAATGATTTTTGTTTGCTATAATTTCATGCTTTGGGTAAAGATATAGGTAGGTGTCTGCAGTATTTTATGCAGGAGTATTTTTTCCTTTGCCTATTAAGTCTTTATTATTAATATATATTATAGGATTCAAAGATGTCTTTACGGATGAGAACTCCAGAATTAGTTCCTTATGAACTGTGTTGGTGTAGATTTTCTGTAACATCATATAGTGTTTTATCCTTTCCAAAGCACTTTCATCAAGATTATCATACTTTATAATGAGTTTATGTAATAAGTAAGAGCATTATAGTCATCTGACAGTTGAAAAAGCTTTACTATAGAGAAGCTAGTTAAGTGACTTGGTTACCATCATATACCTAAGTAGGTTAAAAACCTCTCAGATTCTGTCTCAGGACATAATATGCAGAGGTCTTTTGGAATTATTATAGGAATTGATCTGTTTTCTCTTTCAGATTTTACATTAATAAATATCACCCCGATTGCCTTGAGCATTATCTACAATGTTCAGAAAGGGGTAGTAATAGATTGAGACCGAGAATTTATTTATCTTTGGTTCTTTTCCTAAATCACTGTATATTAAGGTGCAAAATCACTATAATTCCTTAAGCTTTACTTTTCCATATTAATAGTATGACTCTTGGGAAAAACATTTGGAAATGTCTGCTAAGCTGAATGTATGCCTACCCTATGTTCCACACTTACTCTCCTAGGTATATAATCAAGAAAAATGCATACATATCTACTAAAAGGTGTTCATATAACAGCACTATTTATAATCAACAAATGCTGGAAATAAATTATAGGGTAGGTAAATTGAAATATTATATAGTTATGAAAGAATTACTGCTACATACAGTAATAAGGACAAATTTCACAAATATTGAGCAAAAGAAGCCAGACATAAAACAGTAAATACTGTAGTGTGTCATTTATATAAAGTTTTTTTTAAAAGAAAATCTAATATTTGGGGGTTAGAGTTAGGATGGTGGGGTTACCTTTTTTGGGGAAAAGGGGGGTTACTGTGAATGAACATAAGGGGTGCTTCTGGAGAACTTGTGTCTTGCTTTCTTATTTTGGGTTGTAGATACATGGGGATACTTTCTGAAAATTCATCAATCTTTTATACTTACATTTAGTGCACTTTTCTGAATATATTATATTATAGTTATAAAGATTATTTTCAAAAATAAAGTGGTAGACTAGGTCTCTAAATGTGATTTCAGCCTAAATGTTTGAATTTTTGGATTCAGGAATATATAGGGTATTGGGGATAACTCTTGTAACTTAGAAGTATTAGGCCTTAGTCTCCAGAGTCATTCATGTCTTATGAAAGCTATGAAAGAAAATTAAAAATTTATGTTCCTCAAATACACATTTCTTTCTAAATTCCCTTGTTCCAAGAAATGTGATGTTTTACTTCCTGAAACTTATAAATTGGTTTCTCCCAAATGATAAAATAAAACATTCTTTTAAGTCCTATGCAAATTAAAAAGAAAAAATATATATATTCTCTAAAAAGGGCACAGTAATCATTGTGCCAGTCATAGATCTCCCACCTCAGTGAATTTTCAAGTTTCTACACTAAATTTGAGATGATTTGGTGGCTTTGGAATGGTATGCAGGTCTCTACTGTTCATGCCATTTTAGATGACCCCGAGAGCTATTAAATTGAACTGTATTTTGAATAAGGAACTTAAGGGTGATCAAATGGATATTAGTATGAATGGCTCCTGTATGTAACTGTTGTTACTTCATAAGTTGAAATTATGTATAATAACTTACTACAGACATTGGGAAAACTATAGAGCTTGAAGGATCATCTAATCAAAGATGATCTTCCCATGAGTAAACTTTTTTCATTCGGTTTACTTCTCTTGCCATAGACTCTTGTTATTTACATATTCTCTGTGCGCATCTTATGTGAATTAAGTATTTACTCTCTTTCATAATCTTCCGATAAACATCAGTTTGACAGGTACTTGCTGAGCATCTGTCATGTACCTGGTCCAGTAATAAGAGTTTACAGTATTAAGGCAGAAATAGACTCATTTGTTAAAGTAGCCTCATTTGATCTTACTAGAGGGAATCTTTTGCAGTTCCAGATCAATTGGCAAGCTTGGAATATGCAGAAATAGTTTATCTAAGATGCTTTATCAAGAATCATATTTCTTACCTTTCTTTGGGTTATAAGATAATCAGTGCTAGAATTAAGACCAGTTAATTTACCCATCTTGATTTTCAGCTGTGTACGTCATTTTATTTTTATTACAGATTGATTTTTATTTTATAAAGTCATTTTATTTCTTTCAGTTGGAAATGATACACACTTTCAAACTTATCCATTTATTTATATTAGTGCAGCTTTCTTTGGAAACTAGAATGTATATTGTTATAAGACTTCAACCTCATTGAATTGCTGTTAGCATAAGCCTCATCTAGATTCTAAACACAAGTGTTATTGATCACTGCCTCCTGGCATCCATCCAACCCTAAGATTTTTGCCCTTCTCTGCAGCTGGTACATGGTATTTTTGTGGTGTTCCTTTGAGGATGACAGAAAGTGAAATAAAGGTAGAAATAATACTAAGTCATCTCTTAAGTAAAAGAGAAAATTAAAAAATTGAATACCAGTCTGCATGTGAATTTAGTAATGTTAGATTTCGGATTTAAGGTCCACTTTTATCATTAACTTCCAGGTTGTTAGAGCTCTTCCAAAAGAGCATGGGACTTGGAAATAGAAGACCCAGGTTCAGTTCTTGTCAGTAAGCTTTCGAATCCTGAGCAGTCATCTTTCCCAGAGATTCATTTTCCTCTTCTGTAGAATAATAGTGATATTGCCTGCCATTGTTAGCTTTCCAGGTCTCTTGTGAAGATAATATATAAGGGCTTGGTGAGCTTTGAATCCCTATAAAAAATATGAGCTATTGTTATCAGTAGTAATATAGGCTGCCTTCTTAGGCAGGCTTTTTCTAAATTACCCAGGATCTAAACCAGCGGTTCAGTCAGGACTGGAATATGTTGAATCCAAATAACTGAAGATTTCTGAAAATGCACGTTATCTCCCTCCATCCTCACCCTTCTCTTATCAGCATCTCTCGGGGGTAGGGCTTATTTGTATGCATTCATGTATTATATGTGTATATAATTAAGGTACTACCGACACTTCATTGAGAGCTAGTGGTCTAAATGCATATATTCACTTTGGTACTTGCTTACAACCCAGAGGTGCTAAGCCTTTTCCAATTTTGGTTTAGCTTATGCTCCTGTGGCAGAATGTCTACTAGAAATACAATAAATATGAGCTTAGATAAATGTAAGCTCAGTCTCTTGAATCAGTTTGTAACCCAGCATGACTAGCTCTAGTTCTCCCTCAGTGTGCTTGATTGTATGAAAGTTGGCATCATAGAAAGATTTCCTTTTGTTTTTGTCCTAAAACCTGGTGAACAACCTTTGAACCAATTCTGAGGTATGATGGAATGAGAATATGAGAATGTTGGTTATATTGGAGGGCTAGGACAATTAGAGAAGTCAGTTAAGAGACAAGTTCAGTGGTTTAGATGTTAAATGATGACATGGATAGGGCAGCGAGTGTGAGAGTAGTGAGGAAAGGACATTTTATTAAAAGTAGTCAAGAAACATAACTCAAAGATTGGTGACTGAATGGAGATTGTGAAGACTGGGAAAGATGAGTATAAGTTTGCCCTGAAACCCTTGAATTTCCTAAACTTGTCACCTATCATATACTGACTGCTCCAGAGAGTGTAGAGATCTGAAACAGAGGGCCATTTTTAATAGTCAGTATTAAATTATTAAGTACCATATGCTGTGCTAAGGCATTTTATTTAGTACTCACTTGTAGGTATTCTCAACACAGTTTCACAGATGAGGGACTGGGAGCTTAAAGAAATTAAATAAATTTTCCCAAGGACTGATGTTCAGTAATGACTACAAGGCCTAAAGTTAGTAAAAGACATACAGTAATGGACATAATTATACGAGCAGTACCACCCATGAATGATACAAAATATTAATAATTTGGAAGTTGGAGAGGTTATTTTTGACTTGAAGGTTTCAAAAAAAGAGTATCCTAGGAAGGGAGACTATTTGAGTCATGCCTTGAAAAATAAATCAAGATAAGTATACCTGAAAGCTTTTAAATTGTAATGGACCATAGAAATATTATATTGATGATGAACATAAGTAAGAGAGCATTAGATCACCAGTTATTAGCAGCAGAATTTTTTCTGGGGGTATGGTGGAGTGTAGAGTGTCTCAAAGTGGAGCAATACAAGTTGGGGTCAGAAATAGTGGTTCTTTAATATTATATCATTAGTGGGTGGTAGAGAGCCATGAAGAGTTGTGAACATAACAGGGATGTGTATTTATGTATACAGCTCATGTTTTAGTAGTTTTTCACATATATGTTGAGTAGTCTGAGCAAAAAGTTGGATCTTTGAAAAATAAGCCAAAACTTCATTTGATTCTTCACTTTGGGAGGTTTCAGTATAAATTGAAGCAAATGATTAATATTTAAAAATTGAAATCTAATGTCATCTCTGTTACATCAGTTCACTTATTTGAAAATTGGCTATCATATCAAGCACTAGAAAGTGAAAAAAAAAAAAGCCTCTGACCAGTCATTGTAGAAGTCACAGTACCTGGTTACTGAGCACATGCGTTCTGCCTCCAGGGAAGGTCTATATTCAGTACACGTTGTGCATTTTGTCACAGTCCTAATGATTTTGTGGCTTATTACGTTATAGAAGATAGGTAACAAATTAGAACAGATAGTTTGTTAAAGGCCAGTCCCCTATCAGTGAAATGAGCTAACAGCAAAAAAAATTCATAGGAAAAAACTATTAATAAAATAGACCTCATGATTGAAAAGCACAGTAATATAGGGGCAGAGAGCCCTCAAGATTCTTAGTAGACCTAGGGAGTACCACTTTGTTACAGTACCGATGGTGGTTAATTTTTGCCCTTAGGCATCACGGAAATATTGTTATATTCTATCTTTAGGCAGCATTCCATATGTGGTTTGACTTAAAGGTACCTTTCATGTGAATAATAGCTTGGGACCCAAGGTTATAGGAAACTCTTAATTTTGTAGATATTACAGCTTGGTATCCACTGGGTTCATTTTTCCTTTGCCTCCAGTGCTCAGGACTATCAACGTTACTGCTTTACCTAATGTGGGTTTGTAGTCAGGAAAGAAGGACAGAGAAAATCTCTTGGTGCCTCATCTCATTTAATACCTAATAACAAAGGACTTTTATCTGCTGTTCATAGCAGCTCTGTGAGATGGCTATTTGTGTTACCTCCATCACTCAGGTAAGGAAAGGAGATCCAGAATGTTTAGATAGAAGGGCAGTTGGGTGCAAAGAACATGACTACTGTGGCTAGTGATTGACCATAGGGTTTGCCACAGACTTTTGCCTGGATACTAGTGTAAGAAACACATTTTACATTCCTTCCCACTAACAAGTACATACAACATTGAAAGATAAAATATCACAAAACAATACTAACCCTTAACTATGTTTCATATACTCAGAATTTTCTATTCTATTTTCTTTTTATCAAAGTGATCACAGTCCACTCAATGACTTCCTGATTCACTAATGAGTTAGTGTCTTGAGTGCCATGCTAAGGAACTTATTCTAATGGGCAACATAAAGTCCTTGAAAAATTTGTGTCAGGGTGATAACATGATTATGGCTTTGTGCCAGGAATATGATAATACCCTAACAGAGTTCCTTAATGGTTTGTAAATAACTTTCACATGCATTAACTTGTTCCCTATAATAACTTTAAGAGATAGATAAGACACATTTATTGCCTTTATGCAGGTGAAGAAACTGAGGTTTAAAGAGGTAAAATCCTTGTCTCAAGTGTAAAGCCACAGTTAGGAATTAATTAAGCTCAGCTTTTCTGATTGACGTATCAGCGAGTAGTAGGAGGAAGAGCATAGCAAACAGGCCTTTCAAAAGTCTGGGCAAGAGGTAATGATAGTGATGGAAATTGAAGGGAGGGGGTCAGATGCAAAATTAAATAAAAATTTAGATAATTCCTTGAAAATATTTTTTTGTTGAAAGCCATATGCATGCATTCTAAACTCTTGATTCTTCCTTCTTTCCTTTCCTTTTCCTTTCTCTTTCCCTTTCCCTTTCCTTTTTTTTTTTTTAAGATAGTATTTTGGTTATGTTGTAAAATTTCAGCCCATTTGCTCAGGCAGGGCCAGGTTATAAAATTGCCATTATGCTCTGTCATGGCTTATGATAGTTTTCATCACTCATTTTCTCTTTGGAAGGAACTGAATTGGGAAACCATTTTTCATTCATTGTTTAATATTCAAATCTGAAAATAGTGATATTTAAACTTCAAAAACATATCATTTGTAATAAGCCATGTCAGCAGATCTTTTGTCAAGTGTGAAATATTACAGATGTGCCTGAGTTCTTCCTTTTGTTATAGATTATTCTGTATTTTCATTGATAAACTTTCATTAGCATCTTTCTTTTCTTAACCCTCTGAAAGTCAATAAAAGAATGAGTCCTGTTCCAGATTTCACTCTGAACAGACTACAGAGAAGCTTAAAAACATCTCTAACATCATATCTACTTTTTCTTGCCTAGAAACCTGAGTCATTTTTAGCTTCTTTTGTACTTATTATGTACAATTAAGTGTCAAACTCTTGCAATTTTATTTTTAAAACCTCTTTATTTTGAAAATCTCTTGAAACCTGTGCTCATATAACCAACTGCCTATTGGACATCTCAACTTGGCTTTTTAATAGGATTCTTAAACTTAACAAAACTCAAAGTTAAATTTTTTATCTCCTAAATTTGTTCTTTCCATGGTCTTTCTTATCCCAGGAAATGACAACTCCATTTTTCCAGCTGCTCAGGCAAGACCTTAGAGATACCCTTGACCTATTTTTCTTATACTCTGTCATAATTCATCAGTAAATTCTGTTGATTTTATCTTAAAAATAATCCAGAAAAATTGGTGAAGTCAAAATATAGTCTAGAGTTTAGTTAATAGTAATATGCCAATGTTGGTTTCTTAGTTGTGACAAGAATACCATAAGATATTAATAATTGGGGAAATCTGGGTGAGGGTTATGGGAACTCTGTACTATCATAATACATTTTCTATAAATATAAAATTATTTAAAAATATAAACTTTTCTAATAAATCCAGAATCTAACCATTTAACACCCCCACTACTATCCCTTTGATCCTGATCACCATCATCTCTAGCATGGATAACTAATTATAATAGCCTTCTAATTAGTCTTACTTGTGTTCCTTCTCTTGCACTCATGCCTGTCCCCACTTCCGGCCCCAATTTATTCTTTATCTGGTTGGTAAGAATAAGCTTTTAAAAGTAATTCTTGTAATATTACTTCTGTGCTCAGTATCCAGCCTTCGATGGTCTTCTCTATTTTATGGTGAAAAGTTCTACATACATGATCTAGCCCTGAGCTTTCTCTCTACTCTTATCTCTTACTGTTCTACTATTAATTCACTTAACATCAGGCCCTCCTGATTATTCTTCAGATATAGTAAGCTGATTCTGTCTGTTGCCCTTTTAGCTACAGATAGCTATGTGATTTGCTTCCTTACTCCCTTCTCTTCCCCTCACCCTGCATTCTGTTAACCTGGTTAATTTTTCTCCATAGTGTTTATCTCCACCAAACAGTATATAAATACATACTAGCTTATTGTCGTTTGTCTTACCTCCATTAGAATGTGAACTCCATGACAGATGTATTGCTATTGTCTCGACTAGTACCCAGCAAATAATAGCTGCTAAATATTTAATGTGTTAGTAAATAAAGTAGTAATTTTTTGATGCAGTTATTTGTTTTCACTGTGACACTTCCAAAACAATGACGTAGCAGAATGTTAACATGCTATTTATTGGAAGGCACAATAACTTTGGGGGCTATTTTGGGGTCATCTCAGAGGAAGAACAATAAAACAAAATTTGGGAGGGACTACAAAGCAGTGTTACTGGGCCCAAATAGGAATTATTAAATATAAGCAATCTCTCATTGTATACTTTATATCTCCAAGTTCAGTTGTACTGGTACTGGTCCATGGCTTATTATGAACCAGGCCACACAACAGGAGGTAAGCGGCAGACAAGCAAGCCACTGAAGCTTCATCTGTATTTGCAACCACTGTCCAGCGCTAATATCACCACCTCAGCTCCATCTCAGATCATCAGGCATTAGATTCTCATAGGAGCACCCGTCCCTGGTGCCAAAAAGGTTGGAGACTACTGAGCTAGAGCATGTTTTTTTCTGTAGGAAAGATGTTATATACTGTAGTTAATTTCCATTATTACTTAGAGTGACCATATAAAATACCATATAAACAGGACACTTTAGAGAGTGAAAATGGGTGCAATGAATAATTACACCAGAACAACTATTCCTGGGCAAACCCAAAACTGTCCTTGGCAAATCCTGGTTGTTTGGTCCCCTTGTTATAACTCACACATGCCTTTACCCTAACCTATGGGAAGATGCATCCTGAGCTCTGCTGGAGGCTTGGGACTCTGGAAGCTTTTGATGGTAGAAAATATGACTTGTAATGTAATTCCACAGTTTGTTTCATTTTCCCCCTTTCCTTTCTAGCATACTCTACTTGTCACCCTAGCGCTTGGGTTGGGGGTAGAGGAATCTTTTTCCTCCATTGTTCTAGAATTTAGAATACATGTCAGCTTTCTTTCCCCAGTATCTATCCATTTGTCCACATCCCAGCTTCATCCCTCTCCTTACCAGTTCCAAGAATTAAAAGAAGAAAATTGAGCTCTGATGATAGATGAAAATCTCCCCCTTATTTATATATAGGAGTTTTAGTATCAAAAGTTAGCAAATGATTGCATTAATATAGTGATTTACTAAAATAACACCCATTGCAACATTCTGAATTTGTCCTATGAATGAACTATTTTGCACTCATCTCGATTCTTTCTTTTGTACAATGTGTTCTTGAAAACTCATCTTGTCAAATGTTCCTGGTCAAACACTAATATAATGTTAACAAGATAAATCATAAATATATAGAAGATAGACGACTAAATGCAAAGTCAATTTTATATAATTGATTTGTCATTAAGTGGTTATTTGCATTAAATATCCTTTAAGATCATTGTGCTCTATTTTAGTGTCTGTAAAACAAGCATTTTCTTCACTATGTTCAACTCTTACAAAAACAAGCAAATTGGTGTAAGCATAAGATACTTAAGAAAACATTCCTCATTGCCTTAAAATTAGCACTTATATAAGTCAGCGTAGGGAGTAGAGGGATGGGGGAGTAGCCTATAAAAAGTATTTTGAGTTGCACAAAACCAGAGATAGTTTGAGATAATATTCTCCCCAGATTTAGACAGCTTTGGTTTATGAAACGAATTTGTTTTGACAGCAAAAATATGAATCCACTTTGATTCTGTGTGCCAGCCTCTCAACTGATTTCTATTATTTCTGGTACTATTACCATTCTTTTTCTTTTAGAAGAACTTCTGAGTTAATTGTGGTACTCAGTGGTGTATTATAGGGTGTGTGTGTGTGTGTGTGTGTGTTTGAATTTGTGGCAATACTTGACACTATTTTCCTTCAGTGTTTTCTGGTGCAAATGCTAGTGTGATGTTTATCTCATAAGTAAGGATGCTAATTTCTCCTATCAACTCTCCCACTTGTACCTATTTCTCTTTCTCAGTCCTATTTTCTCTTTCATCTCCTTCCCAGTCTCTCCCTCTCACATGCCTTCTGAACCTATGCTATAAAGGCTTCTCACAACTAAGACTTGCATTCATTAGACATGAGCTGGGCACTGCCCAGAGGGAGCCTGGGCTCAGTTCCCTGAGTAACTGTCTGTGGAGTCAGCATCCTGGGCATGATCCATAGTTAACTCATCCTGAGTATTTACACAATTTTTTTTTGTTGTTGTTGGTTGGAAAATTGACCAATGGTGTATTGATCTTCTAAGCAGGTATACAAGGATGTCTTAATTGTCTGAAGGTCAGATTTGAGGAAAATTTGACACTTTCCCTCAATAGCATGATATTTGTCAGGAATATTGTCTCAATCCTTTTCTTTTTCCTCTTTTTTCCTTTCCTCTTTCCTCTTTTTCACTGTCAGCTTTAAATCTCCAGTCTATTTGCATCTTAGTTCAGGGAGATATGTTTTTTAATCCTCAGTACTGACCAAACATCCCCTTTAATAGGAGTGAATCACCAAAGGATTATTTTTTCCCCTCCTAGCTATGATTGCCTTTGTTTAATAACATTATCCTGGGTGTTCCAACCAAGAAAATTTTATTTACCTGAGAATACCCCTTTGATATAAATTCTTTTAGGGTCTGGATTTCCTTATGAAGAATCTTAAATTCCTATCATAAAACCTCTTTCCAGTGATTGATTGGCCAAGAAGGAGAACTCAGACTTAATGCTGTTTGACATCTACACTTTCTATGTATTTTGTTTGACTCAGAGCATCCTTTCAAGTGTATTGTCTGCGATATGAACCTGCACAAATATAGAATAGTGTCTATAATATTCTTGCATTCATGCATAACAAGTGACGGGTGGCCAGGAGAGTAGTTAGAAAAAGGAAGAGTTTTCATGTTTACAGGGAGAGTCCAGAGGTAATATCTGGCTAGACGTTACTGGTAATAGCAGTGGTTGAGCTCTGCCCTGGCTTTCCAGTTCCTGGGCACTTTTCTTGTGGCATGTTCCTGTTTGTTAGCTTCTCACTACTAGCCTTTGCAGTAAGGTAGGTAGGGATTACTTTTGTATTAATAAGAACTGGAGGTGGACAGCGAGGTTGGAAAGGCCAAATGATTGATTTCCAGGAGGCATCTTGTTTATTTTTATATAGGTAACCCATAGCCTGTTAGATTCGGAGAACCTGACACAGAGTAACTAAAGTTGTTATGTGCACTAGATCATACAGTGTTCTCAACAAACCATTGATGTACCTTTGTTCTCTCAATTCTGCACATGAGGAAAACTTCACCTTAAACAGATTAAATTCTAGATTGAATCTTAAAAATTACTGATATATGACAATTTTCCATTGAGAAAAATAGCAGTTTCACATGATTCAACCTAATATTTTACTCAATGATACTAAAATAGATATGTATCTCTGATCCATTTTATATTGATTTTTTTTCATTTGGCTCTTAAATGACTGTTCTATTTTTAATTTTTAGATTCTTCGGGGTACCTTCCTATTGTCACAATGTATTACCTGACATTTATTAATGTTCTTTCATCAAATGAGGAACCTAAAGGTCAGCAAGTTTAAATGATTTATCTAAAGTTGCACAGGTTATGTACCAGGTAAATCTTTATCCTCCAGAACTCTTCTTTTTCTTCTATGCCATATCAGTGGACAAAGTAGTGAGGGGACTTTGGAGTCATCAGATATGGGGAATGGTTACAGAGGAAATATGCATATTAAACTTTTCTGAAAAAATACTTAGAAAGGGAAATAACATTGACTTTTGAGTCATACATATCTGGATTAAACCTGTCTCATTATTTGCTAGCAATATAACCTTAACCAAGTTTCTTAAACTCTCTTGAGCCTAAGGGCAGTTTTTTGTTTGTTTATTTTTTTAATCTGTCAAATGAGGCTATTAACCTAAACCCTAGAGTTATTGAGAAAGATAAGTAAGATAATATTTGTGAAGGACCTGTTAAGGCTTGGCATGTAATAACTCCAAAAATTAGTTCTCTTTCATACCACACTTCTCTCTCTGAAGAGAGAAAATACATCTTTGTGTGTGTGTGTGTGTGTGTGTGTGTGTGTGTGTGTGTGTGTGTGTAAGGTCACATTAAAGACCATTTTATGGATGTTAAAATGTGGCAGATTTCATTGCAATTTTTTTTAGAGATTTCAGTTGAAATAATATTGTTATCACCACCAGTTTTATATCTAAATAAAAGTCAAAAGTCCCATTTGTTATAAAGAGGATTCTTGGTTCAATAATTGCTAGTCTAACTGATCTCCAAAGAACTTACCTAGTTTTAGTTTCTTTGGAGAAATAGCCATAAGCATAGAGAACAAAAGGCCAGTGCTTGTCATGTTGTCTTCATAAATTATTGAAATATTCTGGAACATTCTCCATTTTGATACATTTTCAAGATTGCTTTTTTCCCCACAAAATTGGAGAATATCTGGCCCCTATTGCAAAAAGCCTAAATGGATGAAGTCCTAGTTGCTTGTGCCTATTTTTATGTACTATATTTAACGTTTCAAAGAGAACATTCTCAGATTAAAGCATGATGCAACTTAAATATAAATAATTTTTGTGGTTGCTTTATTTTCATGATATTTTGAAAGTCATCAGCAGCACCATCTAGATCTTTTTATGATCTAGATGTTCTGGGGTGGGGTAAGTCTAGTAAGTTATATATATTTATAGTTCTTGCATTTATGTAGCATTTTGGGGGTATAGACAGCAATGGTAGAATCTCATTTTAGTGACCTGATGAAATTTCAGAAGTATTAATATGTGATATCCAAATCTCGATCACAGTTTGAAGCCTATTGTTACATTATAGTGGCTGTAAAAAAAAGTTACTGAGTTTTTAAAATATTTCTATAAAGCATACTTGTGTTAGATACTTATTGTGTTATTAACAACTGCGAGGTCCTGATTCTATATGGTTGATTTGGAGGAAGAGGGAGGCACCTAGTGAATGTAAGTAATTTACATTGTCTACAGTTGATATACATATATAAGATGTACGTTTGATAATCTAAACTTGTAGACCTGGGTGAACATAAACATTACCCTGGGAATCCCGTAAGATATTTGTATACCTCCCTGGCTTTTAGAGTTTCCGATTGAGAACTGGAAAGTTAAAAAATGCAAATCCAATCCATTTGTTCTGGCTTTCCAAATTCTGTGGAGTTCATCTGATCATTTGAAGTGAAACAGTCTAGCTCAAGGAAAATTAATTTCCTTATTAAGGCCCAGCCGGATGATGCTAGCTTTGTTCTTTTGTGAAATTTCTCTTTTTTACTCCTTACCTCCCTCTTTCTCACCTTCCCTTCCTTCTCTCCTTCTCTTCCTTCCTTTATTTCATAAGAAGGGAAGATACTTAAAGGAAGGCTTTAAAATATTTATTTATTTTTTGAAAGTAATATCCAAGATAAATTACTAGATTTGACTTTGAACCTCCCAAATTACTCAAAATCAGACATACTCTATTTGTAGTGTAGAACAGGAATTTTTGTTGTTGTTAAAGACAGCGTAATGACTTTTCCATCTTCGAATATAAAAAAAAATTTAAAGCAAAAAAATTTTAAAGCAGAAAAGAAGAGGTAGATTGGACATTTTTTTGTTTCTTCCTGGAAGAAAAGCCTATTAAACTGAGATGTATTAAAACATCCTCTTACAAAGAATGAGTTGTCTCAGTGAACTTTAGATTACATGTCAAAAGCTTTATATAAAATACTTTGTCGATATCACATTACTGCTACAGAGTTTTCATATCTTTTTTATACTCTTCTCTGGCCAACTACTATTCTTTCACTGAAGTATGATCTCCAAACTGATTCTCTTTCCTTGTGCCCACTCCCCCACACCTCCCAACCCCTGCTGATGTGACATTTGTTTTCCTTTAGGAATGAAATTATGAGTACTTGAAAATCATTCTCCATTTTTTCCCCAAAATAGCCCATCAAGTCTTACAACAGAGCTTCCTATAATGTTTCACTTTCTTTCTTTCCATTGAAAATTTTTATTTGACTTATTGTTATAAGGGGATTCTCTGTCTTTAGGACTTTCCTTTGATTTATTCCAGCTTGAACTGCTGTGGGGAAATCTAGTTTACCCTTGAAGAACATGGGTTTGAATTGTGTGGATCCACTTATAAGTGGATTTTTTTTCAATAAATATTTTCTCTTCTGATTTTCTTAATAACATTTTCTTTTCTCTAGTTTATTATAAGAATATAGTATATAATACATAACATACAAAATCTGTGTTAATCAACTAAAATCTGTGTTAACTAGTAATAGTTAAGTTTTTTGAGACTGAAAAGTTATATGTGGATTTTAAACTGGCAGTTGGTGGGGGATTGGTGCCTCTAACCCCCATGTTGTTCAAGGGTCAACTGTATAATCTTCCTGAAATAGTAACTTCCTCATTGCTCCTACCCATGAAAGATCATGAAATAAGAATTGCAATAGGCTTTAGAAACAGTTATTAACAAACACATGATTATTTTGATTTGGCTCTTTTGATACAGAGACATGCTGAAGTACAAAAAAGACAGACAAGAATTCATTACTTTCACCTGTTTTTGTTATTGAGTTATGACAATAGAATAGGTGACCCTGCTTCTAACCTGACCACTTTTGACATCTCTGGATAGGTCACAGGCATAGGTCATAGGAATAGATTGAGTCGTCACTATCTCTACACATAATATTTGGTAATTTTAAAAAAATTGATTTTGCCTTCTAATGGGGTCATTCTGACATGACTTCATCAAATTAGCCTTGTCAGAATGCCCCTTATTTCAAGGTGACCATATCAAATATTTTGTCCCTGCTTACACATATCAAGACCAGGTTTTGATAGGTATAATTGCATACTTTTCCAACTTTAAGACATATTCAAAAAATGTGTGCTAATAATTGAAAAAATTTACTAATTTGTGGACCTTTTAAGACTAGCTTGAAAAAATACTTATTGACAAAATACTTCCTTGACATTTGTAATAGTCAGTTCATAATACCACACAGACTGAGTGGCTTAAACAAAGTTTATTTTCTCACAGTTCTGGAAGCTAGAAGTCCAAGATCAAGGTGCTGTTAGGATTGGTTTCTAGTGAGGCCTTTCTTTTAGGCTGTAGATAGAACCAACTTCTCTGTATAATCACATGGCCTTTGTGGATGTGTCACTAGAGTGAGATCTCTGGTGTATCTTCTGCACGTGAGGACACCAATTCCGTATGGCCTCATTTAATCTTAATTACCACATGAAAGGCCCTGTACAGTTACTTTGGGAGTTATGGCTTCAACAGATGAATTTGGGAGAGGGGGAAATTTAGTCCATGCATTGTATTAAGCATTGGATATGTGAACATTAATTAGACCTCATCTTAGTCTCCAAGGGGCTCACTCTCTTATTTGGAAGACCAACATATAAAAAAAATTACCAGAGTATAATCTAGTTAGTATGATAGCACATACGTTCAAATGACAGTATCATTTTAGCTGGATGATGAAAAAAATAATAGGCTTTGCTATGAACAAAGAAAATAAAGGCATTTTGAGAAAAGGAAGTAACATCATGCTCCTTGGTCGAACTGTTGTTAAACTGTAGTTTTAAACAGGAAAGTGACATAATCTGATTTATATTTTATAAAGATAGCTCTGATCTTCTGGTCAAGACTCCAGACAAATGTAGAGCTCCCTAATTCTTTAAGCATTTAATCAAAGTTGTTCCCAAGTGGTACTTATAACTGTTATTCTAAGAAGAGCTTTCTTCTACCATGGTATTTTGGAGTCTTCTCTAATGTTGATCTTGAATTTTCCTTATGTAGCTTAAAAAAATTTTTACATTGTTTTCTTTTTTGACTTTAAAAAAAAACCTTAATTTTTACCACTCTCAGTGTATTTATAGACTCTTATGCACACACCTTTTTGCTTTCTCTGAGCTAAGCCATATGTATTGTGTTTAAAATGTCCCCTTAATAATTTCTGAAGTGCTCTTTAAACTCTCATTTTCTTGATGTACCACATGTATTCTGATTACAAATCCATGTAGTATCGCATCAAAAAGGATTCAGTATTTTTATCCTATAGAAAGCTCTGTGCATAGTGAAGCTGGTAGCTTAATGGTAGTTTTTCTCTTCCCCTACAAGGTAGGGAGGCTCTTAGGTTTCATTACTGCTTTCCATAGGATTGGCTTTGTGGAAAGTTTTTTTTCAAAGATCAGTTTGTGAGGTGGAAACTTTAGATATGAATTAAAGATGAGTAAGCTCAGTGTGATTATAATAGAAAGCTTGATATTTGAGGTAAAACAATCTGGGAATATATACCTTATAAAACAAGTTTAAAGGAATTAAGTATGTCTAGCCTAAAGGAGAAAAGACTTTGAGAAGATTTAAAAGCAGTTAGAAATATATAAAAGTCTATTTTTTTAGATGATTTTGATAACTCCATTTTCTTGTAGTACAGGGTAAAAATATGTGAGCCTAAACTCTTGTCAGAATGAATTAGGTTAGATGCCTTGAAATGACTTACCACAAGAGCTGTGGAGTCTCTGGAAATTTCAGGGGAATGGGGGGTGGGAATCAGGAAACATCTTTTCTGGGAATTCTATGTATTCTATTAGATTCTATGTATATGTGGTATTTTAAGATATTGTGGGTATTATAGAATCATAATTTATATTATGTATAAAACCTGTGCTTGATAGAAAGGAGGGAAGGTAGAGTTTGCTGGTTAGAGAGCAGAACTATAAATAATTAACTCTCTGTTGGCAACTTCTTGTTTCTGATTTTAGGCAGGGTCATTTCTTGGTGATAGGTTTAAAAATTGTCTAAGAGCTTAGAATCACCAACAAACAGAATTCTTAAAAACCATATTGCCTCTTAGAAATGATTCTATAAGCTACATTCAAGTGTAGAGAGCATTCATTAATTTTACTCTCAAGAGATTAGTCAGATGCACTCAGTGCATGCTTCTTTAAGTATATTGGACATTTCCTTTTCAATCATCTTTCTCATTGCCATCCACTCCAGTTTGAGCTTTCTGTTGCATCAAACCATGCTGCTACAAAAGCTTTATAAATGGCTCTAAACTCTTTGAATTATTTTTCAGGGGGTATAATGCAATTTAATACAAATGATGCCTTTTGGAATTTGCAATTTATGGCTCTGTGATACCCCCTTCACCAGTCTTGCATTGTTCTCTAAAGTTAATCTTACCAAATGTGCTACTTTCATTGCATCAGTCTGTTGTTTAAGAATCTTCATATTTTTACTTTTACTTATTCACTACAATTAAATCTGTTTGGAAATCTAGCTACATCCCTTATAATAGATTATTTTCACTTTATTTTGTCACTGTTTCCCCACCACCCCCACCCCAACTGCCACTTCCTGATCCTAAGGGCTACTCATTTTTCTCAAAATTTCAGACCCTGCATTTTATTTCCAAAGCCCTACCTGATCTGTAAAGACCTTGCTATATATGTATATATATATATGTATATGTATATGTGTGTATGTGTGTATGTGTGTGTGTGTGTGTGTGTGTGTGTGTGTGTGTACACACACACACACACACACACACACATATATATTTTAAAGGAAACTGTATGGGCCAGGGGCTCCCCATACACCATCTCATTGAATCCTTTATCTAAATTTATGGCATCTTAAGTATCATCTCAATTTGACAGAAGAAGAAATAGCTTCTGAGAGATTAAATCATTTAACTGAAGTTATGAAACTGTGGGAGCTGGGATTTGAAGTTGGGTTTGCTACATTCCAGAACTTTCTCTGTTATTTAGCCCTTACTATATTATTTTTATTTAGCAATATGTTAGGTTATATTTTATCCAGTTTTATATAGGTTATGAGAAAATGTGCTCTGCATTCTCATTTAGACTATTGGGAGTGTTTCTCTCTGTGTCTCTGTCTCTGTCTCTCTCTCTGCCTCTCAACAGGATTATAGTTTGAATAGTGTTAAATCTTTTAATTCAGTAATATAAAGTATTTCTTTTCTAATAATAAGAAATGTATCTTAGGTAAGTAAAGTCTATGCAGAATTCTTAAGTGTCATTTTATCCTGTGGTAGAATATCCTTCAAGAACAAACCATTAGGAAACTCACTAATACAAGTGGTCGAATTGTCGGGTCCAAAACTAATTTATTTTTATTAACTTTGTTTACTTTCTGGTAGAGGACTGAACATCATGAGGGTTGCTTCACCATGAAGTAATTATGAATTTGGAGAGATAAAGAAAACTAAGAGCATCCCATCCTCTCTAAACTAAATGAAATAGTCCAAATTACTCAAGAGTTCACTGAAGTCATTTTCTGGCTTTCTGTATTATGTTCCATGAAGAAACATTTGCTCAAAATCTGACCTTTCCTTTTTTTAAAAAAAAAAAAAATCTGGGGGCAGGCAGAAACAGTACCATTTTTTATGTGAATTTTAAAAGATAATTTTCCATCATTATGATCTCAGAGTGTTCCATTCATTTTATATCTCACCCAGAAATGGAGGCAGTGGTTAGAAAAGAGTAAGCCCTTAGTCCAGGTGAATCAGAGTGAAACGAAGTCTTTAGTTGTCTGTCTGACTAGACTATTTGAGTCCACGTTGTGTAGAAACACATTTTGAAACCTCATCATAATTTCATGGACACATCCATTTGGTAAGCAGTTAACCCTCAGTTGTGTAGTTAATAAAGTAATTTCAGACATGTCCTTAAGCTGTTATGTAGAGTATAAAATTTGTGGCATTTTATTGTTGGGAGGTCAGATTTTTAAGTTTCTCGTGTCTTTGTTAACTTTAGTTTCTAGTTCTCTTAGTACATTAGGAAATTACAGAAAATGTGTTTTAGTTAATATTATACAAAGCATTCTAATAAAAAAGGATTCGTAGCAGTAGGCTGGAATTAGGATACCATGCTTCTTGCTTATTGTGGGCCAATGATGTGACCTTTAACAAATCATTTAAAATCTCTTCAGTTTTTAACATTTCCTTATTTATTTTAAAAAATGTTGCTTTCACATCTAAAATTCTGTGATTCGGTAATATTTTTCTCTGCATTCATTTCTCTTTGTTGTACCTACTATTTAAAATAATGATTATCATTAAAATCCTTAAACATTGATTTTAAAATCCATAAGCAAGCAGGTACGTGTGTGTGTGTGTGTGTGTGTGTGTGTGTGTGTGTGTGTGTATTCCTCACGTGTTCTCTATTGTAGAACACTGTACAAGTTTTATTGAAACTTGAGTTGTAGCTCAGCAGGTTGCTAATTATGTTTAGTTGGAATACCAAGAAAATACAAGATAGATATCTTTTTACCTATATGATTCATAAGAGCAGTGATCATATTTCAAGTGTTTATTTCTCTGTAATGTTAGTAATTATGAGATTTACAGGAAAAATTAATAGTTTTTTGCCTTCAGAACAGTCTGTAATGGAATAAAATTCCAGATATATACATGCTGTTTTCTTTCAGAGAACATTTAGACTTGGAGAGTAACAGTATGAAAAAGTTTGCAGTTTTTCACCTCTGTAGTAATAGGTGCAAGTCACTTTATTGAGGCTTGCTTTATTTAAACAAGTGTCTAGAAGAACAAATGTTGAAGAAATAAATGTTCCAACTCTAGTTGTGGGCTGAGCGACTGTGACCTGATGGAAGATTCCCACCCCCTAATTCTGTGACTACCCCTCTCCTTAGGAGGAGGCTGAACTAGATTATTTTTGGTAACAATCACGATTGCTAACATCTCGTTAGTACTTGCAACCTGATGAGACAGGTTTGGCTATCACTCTATACCATTGAAGGATAAAGAAACTGAGGTTTAGTAGAGATTAAATAATAAGCCTTATAATAAGTGGTAGAGATGACTCTAAAACTTATGATTTGACATTAATTACACTGCTTTCCAACTTAAATAGTTCGTGATTCTGTGAATTTCTTCTTCAGAAGTATCTATCACAAATAACATTCTGAATCTCAACATCCTGCCCATGTCAGTGACAGTAATATTCCTATTTAAATTTTCTCTAGCCCATACCATATCACTATGTATATTTGTGACACTTGCTGTTGTTTCAAAATAACTTTAAAATAGTTTGTACTTAATGTTCACAATACTCTGTAAGGTAAATTGGGCAACTGATGTATTATAATACAGATGAGAAAGGAGATTTAGCTGATAATATTTAGGTGGTGAGCTAAACTTGCTAGCATCCACTTCCTGGCTGATCTTGTTTTCAGTAGGACATATACCTTCGAAAACTGCTTCAAAAGTTTGCAGGCAGGCAGGCAGGCAGGCAGGAAGGAAGGAAGGAAGGAAGGACGGAGAAAATAGTGGGGGTTGAGGGATCAATCATAGAAAGAATCTCTCAAATTACTACCAAAAAACTGTTAATAATCCAGGAGATTATTTTTATATTTTTAAATATTTCTTCCAACATCTGTACCTTTCCATATGTTAACACACATTTTCCCAGCTCCAGTGCAAGGCCAGCCTCTCTACTTAAGCACTGAACCCCATCCCTTTTTTTTTTTAACTTATTTTTTCAATTACAGTTGACATTCAATATTATATTAATTTCAGGTGTACAGCATAGTGGCTAGACATTTATATAACTTATGAAGTGATCTCCAAATAAGTCTAGTACCCACCTAACACCATACATAGTTATTATGATGTTACTGACTATATTTCCTGTGCTGGACTTTACATCCCTGTGACTTCTGTAACTGCCAACATGTACTTCTTAATTCCATCCTTTCTCTTATACTCAGGAACTTAGCTCTTGAACTGTCCTATGTCTCTTCTGTAACATCGATTTCTTCCTCTTTACCAGATTATTTTATTAGCATGCAAATATGTTATATCTCTCATTATAAGAGGAGGAAAAATCCCTTCCTAGCTTCTACATTCTCCCTTAGCTTTGCCATGTTTATTGATTTCCCTTGATAGTAAAACTCCATGAAATTTTTTCTATGCTTCTATTACCACGTCTTCATTTCTTCAGGCTACTTGCTCAGATGTTATACTTCCAGTTCACTGAAATGTTTCTTTTCACAGTCATCAACAGCTTTCATCTAATCAAATAGTCGGTTCAAAGTTTTCATTTTACTGGACTTCTTAGCATGTGACCCAACTGTTCATTCATTCATACTTGAAACCTTTTAGAACATAAGTTCTGAAAATCTCCCTGGAAACCTCTCTATCTCTTTTACTAACTTCTCCTCTACCTCTAGGCTTCTGAATGTTGTAATGGTTTTGGGCTCAGCTCTTGGATCTCTTTTCTTCTCTGTCTTCACTCATCTCCAAGTGCTCTCATCCATTCTAAGCACATTAAATATCATTTCAATGTTGATGAATCCTAAATTTATATCTTTAGCCTTCATCTCTTTTGAGCTCCTGTTTCATGTATTTAACTGCCTACTTTTTCACTTGGATGAAAAAATGGCTGTTAGGCATTTCAAATTTATCATAACTAAACAGACTTTTCCCCCATCCTGAGCAAAGAAATTGATAAGTTTTTAAGATCAACAGACTAAAGGGAATGATAATTTAAATGGTCTTTATTCTTGGGAAGCACAAGAGGATGTTGTAATGTGTAGCATGCGTGTCAGTTCGTCTTCATTTATGGGCAGTTCCTAAAGTATTCTGTTCTCTTCCCCATAGTAGGTAAGTAATTTTTGAAACAGATCCAGTTACAGAGAGAATCCATTCTTCCTAACAATTTAGAAACATATTGTACCTTGCAATAATTTAACCAGTGCCACCCATTACAGTTAGATGGGAAACTAGAAAAGCAAGACATTTCTAGTTGAAAATACAAGCTTAACAGTTGATTTACAAATCCTTATTCCCATTTCTGCTAAATCTGCACCTCTCCAAGTCTTCCTCATCATAGTTTATTGCATCATCATTTACTTAGTTGATTGGGCCAGAACCACAGGAGTCGTTGCTACCTCTGGGTCTTTAACTTGATCGTACCTCTTCTAAGAATGCTCTTCCCAAATCCACATATAGTTTTTCTTTTCTGTCTCTTCCCTTCTTCCCCTCTTCCCCCACCTCTTCCCTTCTCCCTTTTCCCTTTTCTTCTCTCCTTTCCCTTTTGTCCTCTCTCCTTTTTCCTCTTTTTCATCCTTTTCCTCTGTCTCCCTGACTCACCCTCTCTTTCTTTCTTCTTCCTGTTCTAGTGATACACCCTCTGAAAAATTATATAACAATTCATGAAAGTAAATCCATTTTTTAATACTAGGTTTTTGTTGAACAAGAAGTAACAAAGCTCTTCTCTACCTCCTTATCTGGGCTTTTATGAAAGAAATACTGAATTTTACCAAGGAAAATCCATCTCCATTTAAATGCTATTTATAGCATTGCCTGCTTCCTTTGATATCTAAAAATATCAATGATGTTAGAAAATCAGACACCAGAAACAAATAGCTTTTATTTATTTGGAATGAAGCAGATCAAAATCACATGATAGCAGTTAAGAGACACATTTCTTCAAGACAGATCAAACATTTTTCAGTTTTTTAACCACCAAGTTATTAATATGATTTTTCTTTGAATTGTTATTTTTGTTGTTATTGTTTACTAGCAAACATTGTTCCATTAGCCACATAAAACTAATCTCAGCAGATGAAATTGCACATGCTATACTGGAAATTTGAAGGCTGTCTCTTTTACTACTACTGATTTCACTTAATGAAGCATTTCCATATTTTGTTTCATGGGCTACCCTTAATCATCATTGTTCTTTCTTCCTTCTTTGAATATATAATTTTTGGAAAATGATACATTACTTAGAAACATTGGGGAAACAAATAATGTTACTTACAAAAAAGAAAAGTTATTTACATGTGCTATAGTTTCGGAAATACCTACAAATTAACAAAATTTTGTATTCATGGAGAATTGGTAGGTTAATTTCTGTAATTTTAAGTTTCACATGTGAGAATACTTCACTGTCGTCATACGTAGACAATTTCGGTCTCATGTACTATATTGTTTTAAACAATACAAAAGTCAAGTCTATTAATCACTAAAGAACTAATTGGTCTTTAGAATTAGGTACTTCTAAAACAAAAATACCAAGGCATTTTTTAAAATCTTAGAGATATTTTTTTCTCTTTTATTTGTCTCTGTGTAACAAATTAGTTGCTTAGGAAAAAAAAAGTTGTTATTTTTGTTTTATCTACTTTTGTCTTTTTTTTTTCCCCCAAAGAAAAACTTTATGGATTACAAAGTTAGGTTCGAGCTGATCACATGTGAACTTTCCTGAAGCAAAAAATGATTTCACATCTGAAATAACCTGAAAATTATAGTCTGCTAAAGACATTGGTTAGAAATATATTAAAGGTTTTTTTCCTCTTTTTAGTTATTAAATTACTCATGATTTTTATAACTTTTTTAATCAGAGGAAATGGATATTGCTTTGTTTGAGATAGTGGTTTTAGTACTTATGAGCCTTATTTTTGAGATGAGATGACTCATGGATTTTAATAGCTCTGGCAGTCACTTCATAAACAAGTCTTAACAGAGGAATAATAATTAGAAAATAAAGACACTAAACAATTTATGTTACAGGCCCTGAACTGTAAAAACCATCTGTCTGTATGAAATGTCAAATTAAATTCAAATAAGGGGTGATGATACTATCAAATTCTCATTTGATTTTAGCTGCAGACCCTATGCATGGCTTTAATTATCTTAAAATACTTACACATAGTCAATATATATGCCTCTTCCACCCTCTTTGCATTGTAGTTATGTTGGCCAAGAGACATTGAACTCGTTTTGTAATACAAAAATCCAGTGCTGATCTGTGTAAGTAAAATATACATATGCCATTTTGCTTTCTGGAGTTGAATCTAGTTGTTAATATTACCATGTCTGGCTATTTCTGTATTTACTCTGCATAATTGCATTCTACACACACAGATTCCTGAAAGACTGTATAGCTGTACCTTTACTCTTGTCTAGGGTTGATGCTGCAAATATCTCTGTTTACTTTCCTAATTTGTTGACATTTGCCTAAATCGAAGCATTTTCCCAGGAAAGTTGGACATGCTGTACTGGTAGTATACTAGAAATGAGATACAGATGTTGATATAGCTGACAAGATTTATCAAATCTAACCTTCTTTAAAAAATTTTTTTGATGCCTAACCAGTAGATTTTCTTGGTGTTTATTGCTATGGTTAAAATCTAATTTTCTGTGACACAAGATATTGTGATTTACTGATAAGAATATAAAACTTTCAGTTAGAAGACCAATTCCAGTCTAGACCTTGCCATTTTCTAACATTTTGGCATCAGGCCATCAAATAGATTTGTTTAAAAATTAAGAGTCAACATAGTTAAAACATGCTTTATGAACTATGTTGATTATACAAATATAAGAATTCTTACAGATGTTATCTATTCTTAATGATTCAGTATCTTAGTGTGTTTCTCGGTTATTTTCTTCAGCTTTTATAATGATTACGTAATTTGTAGATGTCAAAATGACAGAGCTGACTCTGTATGACCCATATCATATAATGCTTCTCTCACTTAAAGGTTTTTACTTAAGTGAAGATTACAGTTAGCTGTGTTTGAATAATAGATGTTTTATTTTATTTATAATCTCAAAGTTTTTACAACTTATAACACTTGAACCAGAGCACAGTTCGTATCTGACAGACGACAGGTACAAAAGATGCTAAAGTCTGTCGCTCATATTAGACTAACTTGAACTATAGCACTATATAAAGAAACCTTGAAGAGGCTAGTTTTGGTAATAGTAATTCACTGTGTACTTTCATGGTTGCTGTGAAACAAACCAGAATTAAAGAGCAACTCACAATTTCAGCAGAGCTAAAATTGAAAAAAGAAAAAAAGAAAGAAGAATGTTTCTTAGAAGTTTGGTGTGAATAGCCACATTGTAAATATAAGTGATTGTTCTGACACTTGATGCATTATAAAGAAAATGTAATGCATAATATACCGTCCTTAATAAATAAAAGTTTTCAATAATTAAATAGGTGAAGGAATAGCAATTATATTTGTTTTGTAGAAGAGATTTCCAAAAAAGTATATTAAATCTCCTTAAAAAGATAAAAATATATGATGCTCAACATAGGATCAAATATTACAGAATAGAGAAATAGATCTTATGTATTTAGTAAAGTATAGGTGCATGTCTGCCTTAGACAAAGTCTTTTGGGAATTTCACTATTCTGAGTATCTGGTAAATTTACTATGTCTTTTTATAAGGGTAAATATAATTTGATGGAAATATCTTAAATAATCATAATCTATAAGAATGAGAAATGAATAAGATTTAATATGATACCCGCATTATGTGCTTTGAAGATAATAGCTTATAAATATCCACTAGTTTAGGAACTATCAATCCATATCACTGTGATGAACTGCAGCTGAGAGAGGAGAGAAAGAGAAACTCCTCTTCCGCCTACTGGTAGCTTGTTGGGAATGACAAGTGAAGCCTATGTAGGATCTAAAGACAATATGTTGCAAATGCCCTCAGCTATTCTAGACCTGCTGCTTTGTTCTCAGTGTCTTCTGATTGTCACCTGGTACTTTAGTGCTTCAACACCCTCACCTGCTTTTTATTTTATTTTTTTAAATACAAAAGATTAAAAAAAAAATTGTTTTAGCATGGTACTTACTGCTAGAAAAATTTTTTCAAATACTACCACCCCCCGCCACACACACAGTTTACTGCCACTTCCCTGCCTAAGAACCTCTGAAGAATTCCTTATTCATTAAACAATTCTTTTCGACATTCTAGGTCCCTCATAATCCTACTTCACCCAACAATCCCATCACAAATTTATTTACTCTTTTATTATACAAAGTTCCATTTCACAGAGGATTAGGGGATCCCATGAGAACACTTTTAATAAATGAATGGATAATTTAGAAATGAAGTAGGAACCAAGGAAATACAGAAGAGCAGAAAATTGAGACTGGGGAAGAAAACTCCCATATACGGAGCATACCTGCCGTAACTGAGGTTAAGGTTTATCTCTGAATTGCTGGATTATTAACTGTTCTGTCCCCTCCAACACATATTGATTCTACTTTTCTTTCCTCTGTGCTATGTTCAATAGCATTTCTTTCCCTCTCTTTCTCCCCCACTCTCTTTCCCTCTGCCCCCTCCTTACCATCTTTCCATATACTGCCCATTATTCAAAGTTAATCTCATACCCATTTTCCACTTCTGTGAAGCCTTTGCTGCGTGTTCCATCCCTCTTGAAACTCCTTTCTGACTCCTAAAGAAGTTATACTCACTGGATATTAGTGTGAGCTCTTCATGATCCATCTTTTGTGGTGGTCAGGAATTACGTTTTGGGCCTGCTTTCTCAAAGTAGATTTCAAGTATTTTGAGAGATTTTTATATATCTTGTCTGTTGGTGGTTTCCTTCATTCCCATCATCCTGTAAGTGGTACCTGTGCCATCAGCGTTTTTCCAGACCCTCAGAGATGACGTTTACTCTCCTTCTGAATCCTTCATAGGAGATCACACAAGGCGCGATTATAACGTAGTCAGTGAAATCAAGATTGACTGGCAAGTAAGTAAATCTGTCTATCCAGTCAATGCTTGTATATACAATAAGCATGGCTTTAATAATTGGAAGTCTTCCAATGTGGATCTTTTCAGGTAGGTATACAGCTGTGCAGATAGCTTAACCACTCTCCCAAGAAAAAGTAGCCTTTTTAGAAGTGTTACAGTTCTGTACTTCCTTGCCTCGAAATGCAGTTGTGAATCAGTCCCCCTCATAATGTCATTATTCCTGATCTTACATTCATACTGTGGTTCTGTAATGAACCTCAGGTAGACCCTAAACCCATCTGCGGAAGCATTTTTCACCTATATAGTGGGCCTTCTACTCACCTAATGTTGCAGTAATTTACATTCAGGATTGTGCTACTGGTTATTTGAATTTGGTGAACATCAGGCATGGAACTGGAAATCTCTAGAACATTTTTGAGGGAGGGCATGAGGCAAAGAGGTGAAGAGTTACTAGGATGAGACAGAAATTCCCATGGAATTAGCAAAGATGAGTTTCTCACACCTGGAGTCTGTTCAAGTGTTATCAGTATCTCCTTATCTCTCTAGATAGACCTTTAGCAGACCTGGGAAGCCTGTACATGTATCTGGAGGAAATGCTGCATTGTCAGAACAGATGCGGTTCCATATCCTTTGCCATTAAAGAAATTTCTATTTTTGAACTTCATCTCTTGGTGTCTTCCTTCATTTGCATCATTGTCCTGTAGTACTGCCTATGTAGCCAGCATTTTTAAAAAACATACCTCAACTAAAAAGACTGAACTGAATAATTAATTGTCTCATACGTCTACTACAAGATTACCTCATTTTTTTGTGCGTCACTTTATTGCACTTCACAGATGTTGTGGTTTTTTTTTTTTTTTTATATGTGTAAATTTAAAGCAAGACCCTCTACCAGCAAAAAGATTGTGACTCGCTTTATTGTGATGCTTTGTTTTGTTGTGGTGGTCTGGAACTGAACCTTCAGTATCTCCGAGGTATGCTGCACTAACTTGAAAATATATGTTGTTGCTATTAGAATTAGTAAAAAAATAAATTTAAAACAGGTCTCTAAATCATAGTAATTTTTGTCATTACATGAGGTCTCAAAGATGACAAAAGAACAATCAATTACTGTTGGGAGAGATGAAGATGGAGTGTTCTACATAATTTTTTAATAATAAAAGAAGGTTAATGATAGCTTTGGATTCATATAGAATTTATTCCATGTTTCCTTAGCATGCTTTCAAGGCCCTGCATACTTTTCTGGCCTGGGCTCCTTTTATTCTCCCACACTTCACTATATTGAAAATTTCCTCCTCTTTCCTGCCCCTCAGCTTTCTCTTTGCCCTGCACATTCTAACTCATCCTCATGGCTATTTAAAATCTCTTTTGTGAAGTCATTGTCCTCTTAGATTCCTTTTGTGTGTGTGTGCACACACTAATACAGTAACTCTATTAGGTGCTTCACTATATAGAAATCTTACATCCACTAAACTGACATATAGATTATCAATAAATACTTGCTGGAGAAAGGAAGGAAAAAATGAAGTTCACATGAGAGTTAACAAATTCATATGGTAGCTTCTTGGTATAGTGATTGTTTTAGGATTTATATTGATATTTGAAGATTATTGTTAACATCAATGACTTGATAGTTTCAATTATGGATGAAAGTGAGAGATATTTTGTTAAATATCTTTTATGGAAGAATTTTGCATTAATTTCGTATTAAAATCCAAAGATTTGGGTTCTAGCTCTACCACTAACTATATTTAAATTCTCTAATCCTATTTTCTTATCTGTAAAATATGTAATTTAAACACATTTTTATCTACTCATTTATCTGTTCATTAAACAAATATTTATGTTTTAGACATTATTTTTATCTTTGAATTTTAATCTTTAAATAATTACATTGGTCTTTACTTATATTGCCTAAACCTTTAGAAAATGAACCAAAATGTTTGTATTATTTTTCTGTTCACAACTTGTTTACCTACCTTATTCATTTAGAAAACTGAACAAAATAAACTGTTTTTGAAATATATTGTCACTAGGGATTGTAGTCCCAACTCTTTATCTCTAAATAATTATACATGTATAGGTGATTTAATCTTAGCCCAATACCTGAATGGTATACAGAAGTTGTTTTTAGTCAGCCTCTTACCCAGGAAGCATTGCTTGCTAAATAGAATATTAAAGAGATTGATATGCAAAATTAGCTTTTTTTTTTCCAAACAGAGAGTAATAGAAGTTAAGAAATTTTATGTAAATTTATGCAGTAGATGAGTTAGCTAGGATTTCCATCTCCTCAAAATATGTTTCTCCTGTGTAAACAAAACATTTTTCTTTGCTTTTATCTTGCTGAATGGAATATTGATTATCCTAATTGTACCTCTATTCAAACCCACTTATAAATGACTGTTTGGTAGACTCTAAAGAGATAGACATTTCCAGCATTTGAAGGTTTTCACTGCACAGTAAATTTTATGAAAATTAATTTGAATATTAAAATCATGAACTAATTGATTTCTTGATTAGAAAAGAAGGAAAGCTTATGTGAAAGCATGAGGATAACACATTCTGACTGCACGTGTCATGTTTTAGCAGTGGAAGTACTATACCGTTGTTTTGTAGACAGAAGCACAATAAGAATTAGGACATAAGTGAATTTGAAGTATCTTAATTCATTCTTATTGTCTTTAAAGGTGAAGATGGTAAAAATGTAGGAAATTGATAGTAACTGAGATTTTCATTCTTTCTATAATATAATCTACTTAAGATGGAGATTTTTATATAGAATTTTAAAAGATATATTTATACAATTTAAAATGAGAATCTGCAGTCTTTTTTCATGATAAGCCATTGCTGCTTATGTGCTACAGATCATGATTTGAATTTTATTTTTTATTTTCTAGTTATTTTTATTATTTTTTAAATTAAATTTATTGGGATAACATTGGTTAATGAAATTATATAGGTTTTAAGTATACTCTTTGATAATACATCTTTTGTATGTTGCATTGTGTGTTCACTACTCAAAATCAAACCTCCTTCCATCACCATATATATTTGACCCTTATCTTTACCCTTATCTACCTCCCTGCTTTCTCTCTAGTAACCACTAAACTGTTGTCTGTGTCTGTGAGTTTAGTTTGTCTTGTATGTTTGTTGCTTTCAGTTTTATATCCCACATATAAACGAAATCATATGGCTCTCAACTTTGTCTGATTTATTTCACTTAAAGTGATAATTTTAATTTGTAATTCATTTCAACTAACTTTGAAAATAGAAGTCAAACTTAGATAATGGAGTAGATGTAAGAAAACATTATCATAGCTTATTTTAGAGCTGATTTATTCATTTTCATAAATAAAAACTTAGTTTTGTTGCCAAAGTGTCATGAGGTAAATAACAACGTTAATGATTCAAAATTCAGAGCTTCTTAGAAAGTGCTATTTTGCTCATTTAGGCATACTCCTTTGTAAAATACATTGTCTGTAAAATTTTTTAACTTCCAATAAAGAATAACTATGTGACTTTCAATTAAATAATTATTGGAAGTTTTAAGGGTACCCCAGGAGCAATTTAGAATTTATTTCCATTTTGAAGACCTTCATCTACTGCTGTGAAGAATATAGTCATTGCTCCCCCCCACCCCCGTGTTTGTCACCCTATGTAGACACTTATTAGAATTATTGGATGTGTAATTGGCATCTATGCTCTGGCTTCTTTGAGATCATGACTATTTGGGGCAATTTTAAGATAAGAAAAAGATGGAATTTTAGGTAATCTGTAATTTAAGTTTAGTGAGGCTTGGAAGATCTACTCTGATTAATAGAAGCAAGCTTTGACCTGGGTAATTAAGAGTGCATACGGGGACCAATCTTACAAACTTTTGAACAATAAAATCAGCTCTGTTTTAAAGGGTGTAAGACTTTTCTTAAGCTAATGTAGTACCCTTAGAAAACTTTCCTGAATATTAAATGCCATCATTGAGTGAATGACTTATTTTTTTGCTTGGTGCACAGAGCATGACTTTTTCCCCCATACAAGTTGCTTTGTTAGTCTCATTGTGTTATAGTTAAGTCTTGTATATGCTCGGAATGTAAACTCAGGTTAAAAACTTTTTCATTACTCTCTTATTTAGCAGTCTTTTCTCAACATCTGAATATTATTTCTTAGCAGAGGATTTTCTCTTTGTTATATGTAATATTATAAAGCAGCTAGACTCCAGTTTAGCTTTCAGACCATAAAATAATTATATTTCTATATTTCAGTAATATATTAATATTATTTAATACATCTTATAAAATTATTACTGTCCTTACTGATATTTCTTGATGACATGTAAATAAATAAATAAATAATAATAACATAGGCTCACTTAATATTCTTTTAACAATTGGTTTTAATCATTATCACCAAAAGTATTTCAAGAGATTGTAATTTTAACCCAAAATCCAGTAGTTATGGTAATAGCCGAGGTAAGATTCAAATCTCATTTTAATAGAATAGATGCTCAGACACCAAACATGTACAATGCTTCTATTCTAGCTGTCTTGCTTTCAGAAAATTCAATAAACATTCTTATATAAACAGAGTTACCAACCTCTCCTACCTAGAATTCCAAGTTGCTTCCTTCTTTTTTGGTTTGCAGTACACCATTAATACTGAAAAGAGAGTTATATCAACTTTGTGGAGCAATTCTTCATTTACTGAGCAGTACTGGAATGTTTGTATCTATCTTGCACCCAATTAATCATTCATAGAAAGTGAGTCAGAACTTTAAGAGGTAGGTTTATTGAAAAAGACTTTAATAAGGAGATCCGCTTTGTTGTCATTATATTAACCATTTTAGATCAAATACATAAGCAAAAGGCTCTAAGGAATTGTATTTTAAAGAGTACTGATAATAGTCACACCTGTACTTTTGAAAAGCGAAAGAAATGAGCACATTTACCAGTGAACCTGGAATTAAAGATATCAGCAGTCCCTTGTTGGTTTTTAGAACTAGTGATTTATAGAGCAGTAGTCCCTCACATATTTTCCTCTTGCTAAAGCATGTTTTAACTTTTCTCTCTCTGGGTCTTGTTTGGGAAGGAACTGGTTTAGGTATATTCCCTGTGGTGTGTTCTTCTGAGTAATGATAAATGCAAGCATTGGGATGTGTCTAGCTAACCCATGTATAAGTTCTGATTGAAACCAACATCATACCTGGCCTTTATCATAATTGTCACTGAATTCTATTTCAAAAGTCAAATCAGTTCTATAACTGCTACTAACTCAGAGGAGTTCATCAGTTTACTATTAAAAGCCTGTCCTGATGTCTTGTTTTAGTTGCATTTCTTTTGGAAAGGAGAGAGAATTTTGCGTGCTTATCTCTTGCCAAATACTTTGTACCTATGTAATCCTTAGCTGAGAATGGCATTGTCTGACGTTGAGTGGAAGAAACTAAAGATCTGAGCTTATTTTGCCACTAATTTGTTCTATGATCTTAGGAAATTTGCTTAAGCTCCATAGGTCAGGTTGTATGTGCTTGCTTGTGCTTATTTGTAAAGTGAGAGTATTAGCTCTTCTTTTTTAATTGTGATAAAAATTTTAAACATTTTAAGTGTACATTACTGTAGTGTTAACTATATACATATTGTTATGCAACTGATGTCTAGAACTTTTTTATTTTGCAAAACTAAAACACTATACCCATTGAACAACTCTTCTTTTCCCCTTCCCAAAGTCCCTTGCAACCACCATTCTACCTTCTGTTTCTAAGAATTTGACTGCTTTAGATACCTCATATAAGTGGAATCATAAAGGATTTGTCTTATTGTTACTGGCTTATTTCACTTAACATAATTTCTTCAAGGTTTATTCATATTGTAGCATGTGTCAGAATTTCTTTCCTTTTTGAGGTGAATAACATTTCATTGTAAATATATAACAGATTTTGTTTATGCATTCATCCTTCGATGGACATTGAGGTTGGTTCCACTTCTTAGCTATTGTAAATAATGCTGCAGTGAACATAAATGTCCATGTGTCTTTTTGAGGTCTTTTGCTCATCTTTAATATAACTTGCAGTTCTGATGCTGACAGACAGTGGTTCCAAACTGTTCTTATCCTAACTTCTGTCTTAGCTAAAATGACCTGTGATAACAAAGAATTGGAGAGAATTAACATAATGAAAAGTTCCAACAGTATTTTTTGTTTTCAGGAGTGTGTTCTTTGGTATAACAATGTATATAACAACAGCATTACATTACAGTATACACAGAGAATGCAAAAATGCTGATTCTTATACACGGAATATGACCAGTACCATGTCACTGCATAAGAAAATCAAGGAAACCCCAGTATATTATTTTAGTATAATTATTTTTCAAATTATGTGCCTGAAATATGCAAACGTGTGTGTCCTCTGTATAATTAATGAACAAACTCAATTGATAATAAAACTAAACCAAGTTTTATAATTGAAGAAAAATAACAATTGAAAATTATACTCAACCTCAGACAAGAGGATGATGCTTGTTACCAAAGAAACTGTTAGAGTCTGATTTCAGTAATTCCTAATAATTTGAGTAATAGGTTCATAGGAGGTAGCTTTTAGAGCTGTATGAAAAAAGTTTCAAAGTCCAGGGAATTATTCATCATTCTTCTTATGGAGAATGGAAAATGATCTTATATTTTTTAATGAGTTTGTGACAAATCTTGGCTTACTAGTGAAACATGGACCATATATACTTTGAAAATCTTAGCTCTAAGACAGCAGTTCTCCATGGACGTGAACCCTTCAAGGGTGTATGATAGTTACACGTAATTCATCTTCCCTCACAACTGTAATGTGCACACGGTTACAGCAGTGGCTGGCAGATAGAAAGTTGAACAGAGTTAGTCTATGTGATGTGAATTTAAAAAGGTATTATTTGCTGCAGGTGAGAGGTGAGAGTCACAGGGTGAAGTCTGCCAGTGTCTAAGTGAGTCGTGTTGGAAAAATAAAAAACTTGACAAATGTATAAGCAGATACAGTTTATGGCAGTCTTTCATTGCATTCAAACCTGACCCAGAGCCAGTAAGTGATATAGTCAAGAGTGAAATAATTATAGATATTTTGTAGATGAAACACAGTGTCTCACATCTTAATAAAGTGTGAAGAATGGCCTTGCAAGAGTAATTGTGCTGTGATTATTGTTGACATTTAAAATTTTTTTTTTAAATCTTAATATCTTTAAGCCACCAAAAAGTCAAGTATTCTCAAATGTTCTTTGAACAGTTCAGAACTTCAGCTGGAAATTCCTGTCTCTGAGTATCTCCTTAATAAACTCTATTTTTTTTCTTTCCCCCTGCCTCTAGTTAACTAAAGTTTCTGATCCTCACAGACGCAGTGGTCTGTATTAGTCTTTTTCTCTCTAGTGTTACTCTGGAACTATCTTTTTTTTCTTTTTCTTTCTCCCTTGTGTTATGTTATAAATTATTTTGACTTTTTCAGTAGACATCTGTTAACATTATTTATAATATTGGGCTGAAATTTGAAACCTTAGATTATAAAACCAATTTGCAGGGCTCTCAGGAGTATATAGTGGTTCCCAAATATTTGCATTTCAAATGAGGGATATATGTAGTGTTACCACCTCTTTAGGTTTTTCCATTAGGCATATTTAAAAACACATACAACCAACATTGTTCTTATTTCATTAATAGAAAATACAAATTAAAAATGACTTAATATTAGAATAAAGTTATTTCCTATGATAATTGGCAATTTTGCACCAACGTAAAGACGTGCTCAATAATAGTGAGAATTATTTTGTCATCTTAAACTTTCCCTTTACCTGACTGAAATAATAGCTAGCTACTATAGGTATTTTGACCCCTCAGAAATCCAAAGATGTGTTAGCTTGAGATCCCAGGTCCTGTCCACCTTTCTAGAATTATTTACATCACTTTGCTTCCCTTCTGCCCAGACAGACAACTGTGCATGTCGTTTGAACATATGTATTGGCCAGGCTTGGTACAAGGCACTTTATATTCTCAATCCATAGAGGCATGGCTTAGTTATTAGAATCCTATTATCTCAAATAATGAAACTGGTACAGTAAGGTAATGATTTACCTGAAGTTACACAGCTGGAATGATAGACCCAATATTTAATAGAGGTCACTTGATCACCACTACTGCTCCTGTCTGTCCTTCCCATACAATCCTAGGTTTGCCCTGTATGCTATCAGGTTGTTAACTCCGGAAGTGTGCCTGGCCGAGGGATTCAGTGGGAGCAGAAACCCAACTGGCGTTCTGCTTCCCAAGCTGAACTCTCTGGCAAAGGCACTGCATCTGCTTGGAGGAAGTGGGGAGGCACCTTTTTCTAGTTAGTGTTTTAGTATACACCTTTAATGTGCCTACATAGTAGATGCACTGGGTCTTTGCTTGTGCTCTGCCATCACCCAAAATGCCCTCCTTTGTGGCCTTTACGTGTCCCAATCCTTATTTGTCCTGAGAATAACTTAAATGACATGCTCTTTGTAAAATTTTTCTTATCTGCCACCACCGGTATCCTTATCCCAGTGCCAGAACTAGCCATCCATTGGCTAAACTTCTGTAGCATTTTAATTATATAGTTTCTCCTGTAGAATATGTATCACTTCTTGTATTAGATTTTTATATTACAGTATTGACCCTTAGCCTCAAAACACTTTTAGAACATGGAGCAGATTTTATTTGTCTTGTATCCCTAAGTCTTTTACAATGGGTAGTTTACACATAGTAAGCATTCAGAAAATATTGTTGCATAAATATGAAGAAGCTAATTGTGTTCCTAGATCCCTGGACCAAGTGAGACAACAGAAACTTTTTTTTTCTTTCTGAGTTAAGGTTTATGTTAGAAGATATTCTTATGCTTTAAAGTTTACCTTCCATGTTTGTAGATAGCTTTTCATTATAGAATTTATTTCCCATGTTAAAACTGTAAGCACTGGATATGACTACATATATGCCTTCTGGGATACTTTACTCTGTTCTCTGCCCACCCCGAATTCTGTGAATATTCTAGGGTTCTGTTGGAATATATCTACAAATAAAGACTTCAGCAGGTACCCCTTTGCTCTGAATAAACTGGAAGCTCATAAACATATGCTGTAGTCCTAAATATTTTATTTGCTAATAAGCAGCTATTCTATAAGAAAATGGTTTTCTGTCATCTTTATCTGAATTATAAACAAAGGAAAGGTAGGCTGTTCAGCACAAATGACTGAAAAATAAAAATGTCTCATTAGGCAGTTACCAAAATATATTTTTGGCCTATCTACAGAGATTTTGATACTTAGAGTATTCAAAAGCCATTATAGAATTGTATTTTGAATGCTGTATTTTAAAATATGACAGGTAATATAATGTTGGGTTCTGAAAGAACTTAAGCAAAAATGTGTGTGGACCATTTAAGACAATGATTTTGAACAGCCACTAAGACTTGTGGATAACTTCATTAATATTTTGACAATAATGAAAGGGACTGTATTGTTAAAGATGCTACTCTAGACATACCATTAGTTTATCTTAGTGTTGATGAGTCTGTCCTTATTCTCCCTGTATGCTCTCTTTGTTCCTTGCATGACCAGTTTCAGGGAGATTATCAGCTATCAGGAGTACAGTCTCTATCAAAAAATATACTTACACAGGGGGCTGTATAACCCATGATAATGTTTCTTTAACACTACAGAATGTGTCTAAACAGCAACATAAACCAGAATTTCAAGGTATGCTATGTTTGTTACTAGTGACTTTGGCAGCTATTATAAACAAGGGCATAAAGTATAAGTTCACTTTGAACTGCAAGAATTGGTTGTAGAAAAACCTCATGAGCAGATTCTCAGGACAAGTACCAAAGATGAGGTTATGTATTGGTATAGTTGCTCTCTTACAGAATTACATTTGGTCTTTATGACATAATGGAAATAGGGTGGACCTTGGAGTCTAACATAACTGGAATCCTGTTTAATTTTATATAAATTATATGTCATTGAGAAAGTGATTTAGCCCCTCTAAGCCTCAGTTTTCAAATCTGAATCCATATAATGGGAAAATTAATACTTCTTATGGTTTGTAACACCACACCCATTTTAAGATAAAATTTTTTTCCCCATCAAAAATGAGAATTTGAAATTCATTTGTTTTATAACCTCTTTAAACCTCTCTAGTGATGATGAAACTAGAAAACAAAGGAAGTGTTTGTAAATGTGTTGGGTTTTTGCTTGAGTGTTTTAGCTGACATCATATCAAGTGCTGTCCTTTCTCTTCCTTTCCTCTATAGTTTTTTCTCAGTCTACAACTAGATTTACCGTTTCATAGACATTAAAGAGAATTTTTAATGTTATTATCTATTAAATAATCCTATGTATTTTTTAAAAGTACAATGTAAAGTTTTTTGCAGTTTCATATTAAAAATTAAAATAAGTAATCTTTAATCTTTTTATATTTTTTGAATTGAGATAATTCACATACCATAAAACTTACTGTTTCAAAGTAATATAGTTTGATGGTTTTTAATATATTTATAAAGTTGCACAACCGATATCACTACCTAATTTCAGAACATTTTTTTGTCACCGCATAAAAAAACTCAGTACTCACTATCAGTCATTCTTCATTCCATCCTCTCCTCATCCTTGCAACCTCTACTAACCTACCTTCTGTCCCTATGAATTTATATCTGCCTATTCTGGACATTTGTAACAAGTGGCATCATACAATTTGTGGTCCTTTGTGATTGGCTTCTTTCATTTAGCATAGTATTTTCCAGGTTCATCTATGTTGCAGCTTGAATCAGTACTTCGTTACTTTCATTGATGAGTAAAATTCTATTGTATATTCTAAATTTTATTTATCCATTTATCATTTGTAGGGTATTTGGGTTATTTAAACTTTTTTACTATTATGAATAATACTTCTGTGTATGTTGATGTGCAAGTATTTGTGTGGACATGTTTTCATTTCTCTTAGGTATATACCTAGGATTGGAATTGCTGGGTTATTGGGTAACTGTTAACTACTGGAAGAACCACCTGTTTTCTAAAGCAAAGTACCCTGTAATCTTGAGGCCCTTGTTTTATCTCTTCTCTATCCCCTTGAGTAGGGAGGGTAAAAGAAGAAGAAAAACTTTTTATTGCTGCGAATTTTTTTTAAATGGGCAGTTTGTTTAACACTAGTTACTTGTAAATGTTTCTTCTCTTATTAGGAGGCTATTGGAGCAGAGTGATAACAGCAGAGATAGTTGGGGCTCCTCTTGATAAAATGTTAGAGGAAAAATCGGTTTTGGTTGGAAATATTTATTCAATGACATCTCATTCAGGTATATCAAAATCATATTTCTTTGGAATATATGCCATCATGGTTTGTAATTTTTACATTTTTAGGGATGTTTTCCCTACTGTTTAGCATTTTTGCCTTTTTGTATGCAAATGATTAATGGATTTTCACAGTCTATGGGATTCATTTGTATGCATTTATCAAAACCTAAATTCATTAAAATAATTTCTAATTTTAAATTGCTATTTAATTTTCACCAAACATGAGCCAGTTTTAGTCCTTGCAGAGAGTAGTCTTCTAATAGCTCACTGAGAGAGGTTCAAATTGGACTTGAATTTTTACCTGGAGAAGTGATAATGATTGATGGAACAAATCAGGAATAATGTAGTAAAACTAAATATGCACATGACCAAAAACGTATCTTGTCAGTGTTGTATTGCTCCAAAGCTAGAGCTCACCTAGCTGCATTGTGGTTTTTTTTCTCTCTCTGAGAAATCAGTTTTGTCCAAATGTAGCCTTGTAGGATGGTCCCACTCATTCTATGGTTATTTTATAAATTCTTGCCCTTAAAAATGCTGTTTGTGACATTGGTTTTGTGTTTTTCTGCTTCTCAGCAGCCTGAAACAATTCTTAAAAAGAAAAACTGGCATGTGTTACTAGCTAGTTGAAACCTAAATCATGTTCAAGGCTTTCAGGAATGAATGACCTTGTCAAAGCTGAGAAGTATCTAATTTGAGACCTATGTTGTTCTTATCAGTTTAGTCCCAAGAAATACAGTTGTACCAAGCCGTAGTCTTTGAATCCTGGTTGGGGAGGAGGTGGCTTATGGACTGTTAAAGATTATGGCTCTCCTCTTTTCCAAAATGCATATGTGTATATATTAAGAATATTTTTCATGTTGTTTCAGTGGCTTTGTGGCTTCCAGGAACCCAGGCTAAGAACTTCTAAAGCCCCCTCTATTATCTAATTAGAGAGTCCATACAAATTTTTTTTTAGATTATCTTAAAAGCAATATTTCATCTCTTCAGTTTTAAAATTATTAGTTACTCATCGTAAGATACTTTTTGATTGGTAGAAGGGTGGGGCCCTGTAATTCAATCATTACCACTCATAGTTTCCTCTATACATATTTCTTATTGCTATGGTCTTGATAATCTAATTTATTGTGAACACTTTTAAATGTTATTAAAATATTCTCTTAGGGGGGGTCTTTATTTTTTAACTTACATATAGTAAAATTCACTATTTGTGGTGTTCATGTCTATGGGTTTTGACAAATACATAGAGTCATGCATCCACCACCATTAAAGACACAGAATAGTTCCATCATCTCAAAAAACTTTTTCTTGCTGTCTCCTCCCAACTTCACCTCGTGGCATGAGTGATCTCTTTTCTATCCTATAGGTTTTCCTTTACAGAATTTTACATAAATTGAGTCATTCAGTAGGTAACCCTTGGAGTCTGTCCTTTTTCATTTAGCAAGATGCATTTGAGTTTTTCATTCATGATGTTGCATGTACCAATCCTTGTTATTTTATTCTGTTCATTGAACTATTTACTACTTGATTTACAAAGTAGTGCTTTTATTTATGCTTGAACCACCTTCCACAAGTAGTGTGGCTCATTCTAACATAGATACTTTCACCTTTCATAACCTTAATCATCTTTAATTTAATTTAATCAGTTTTAATTTTCTTTTGTGTGTAGTCTTTTATATTTTTCTAATATGAATGCATCGCTTCCTAAGGAGACTTAAATCTATTGCACAGTTCTACCCATGTTAGAATTTTGTTTGGGGAAAGCAGGAGAGTACTTAAGAAGGATAAGGCCACCAAACTGCTGGAATGTCTTTTCCAAGTTTGTACGGTTTTTAAAATAAAGCTGTTAAACATTATTGTAGTGTTCTTCACATGCTTTTCTCATTAATGCTCACAGCAACGTTAAATGTAAATGGCAGTGTTTAGATTATATACAGATGAGGAAACAGGAAATTGTCTAAGAACACACAGCTAGCCACTAGTGGAACAATCAAGAGTCTTGTGACACATTAAAGTGTTTGTTATTGTGAGAAGAATGGCAAACTGGACTTATAATTTGTATTTTATTTAACATTTAGTGTAGCTTTCCTCTGGAAAGAAGAGAATGGGAAACAAAATGGCCAACAATGAAATACAGTACTATTTAATAGGGCACTCTCAAATTGTAGCATTCTCGGTATTCTGTGGGGTTCTCTGAGATATTCATATATTAAGCAAGCAAGTGAATAAGCAATTTAGGAAGATAATTTTGTGCAAGGCAGTTTTAGAAGAAATTTTATTTTGCTAAAAGTCTCATTAAAGTTAAAATGCTGAATCATAGTCTCTTCTGCCGTGCTGTTGCAGTTTACATTCTTCTCTCATAGCAATGCTCAGGCTTACAGTAAGTATGCAGTAAACAGTTGTTGGATGAATAGTCCAAATTCTGAAGATACTTTCACATTTGGGGCTTGTTCTTTGAGGCTTTGAATATTCATGTGGCAGCCCTTTGTCTGCCATTCTTAACTATGTTCAATTCATGTATTATTTATATTGCCTCTTCATAGTCCTACAGTCAAATATTCCTATTGTTTTGGAATGCTTGGAAATAATAAAGAAGTACTGACTGGAATTCATTTAAAGACCACTAGATTTAAGAGAGAAATTCTGTAAACAGGTGGCCTTTGCCCCAATTCTTCTGCTTGTTCCCATGGATATTGTTTTTATCATTCTCTGGCATCCCGTGTTCCCTCTTTCCTCTCAAATTCCTATATGGTTAGGTGACCAGAGCTGAAATGTATTTATTTCCTTCTTCCCATTCTATTTTACAAATGTCTGTTTTACAAATGCTAGGTGTTAGGAAGGGCGTATGTTTCTGGGCAGGATCCTCACAATTGAAGAGCCTGGGCTGTTGATCAAAGTTGGGATTTTCAAGTGCAGTTCAGCCAGTACATATTAGAAGTGCATAAAATACACACTTTGGCTAGATACCAAAGAACCAACTATATAAATCAGCATTATGTCCAACATCACCATTATGGAATAAATTTCTAAGAGACAGAAATAAACTGAAAATATTCTAAAATATTTCAATTAGTCTTACAACATTGTTAGCAGGAGCAGTGATTAGCACTGTTAGCTGCTCCTGTGTTTACTATTTTGCACATTTGCCTTAAAAGATAGATACTCATTTTTAACAGGCACATTTAGTAACATCATTAACCTTTTTTGTGTTTATAATTTAGAAAAAAATTTCGACAATTTCTTCTCTAAATAATTTTATACCTAGGATTTATAGCTTAGGTAGATCTCAAAAATTAATCCACCTCTAACTACTGAAGATAGTTGGCTATCTATAACACTTGGAATTTTTATTTTGAATTTGAAAACTATCAAGTATCATTTTCTCAGTGCTTTCTTAGAAAGTTGTCATGAAGTTCTATAAGTGAGAACAAAATGTATTTGAATACCTCATTTTTCTCTAAAATTTTCTTTTCACAATCTTCACATTTTTTTCAGGATCAAAAATAGTTTATCATGAATTTTGAAATTGTTCCTCATGAAATTATGTGGTATCAAAGGTGACATTCAGCCTTTTAATTTTTACAATATGGGAAGACTTTTTAAAAATAGTAAATGGAATTGAATAACTAAAATCTAAATATAATTCTTAAAGGTTATTTTATTTTATGAATGCTATATGGTATGTAGAAAGTCAGTAAAGATAATTCTCTATATTTAGACTTTGAATTTATATTTTCATTGATAATCACTGACTGACCAGCAGGCATGCCCATTCATTCATTCATTCATTGCATGCAATGTGGCTTCTACCTACACTCCATAGTAAATTGAAATTAAGTCTCATTCTCTTCTTTTATTATTATTATTATTTATGCCTACAGCACCTAGTCTTCTTAGGTGGTCTCCTATCCAAGTATTAACCAGGCCCAACCCTGCTTAGATTATGAGATCAGACATCTGGCTTGTTCAGGGTGGCATGGCCATAGACCATGGACTGTGGCTCCACTGGAGTGTGAACCCCGGACCTTCTGCATGTAAAGCAGATGTGCTAACTGCTACACTGTGGAACCATGCATGTCCTCATTCCCCTTTTTAAAATAAACATTTAAGGTCTTTGGCCTAATAAAATTTACTGTGGTGCTAAGTGACAATCTACTTTCAGTATAGTAGAAGACAATAATCTGTTTTTTTTTTGTCACTCTCGCATCAATCCTCCTCTCCATTTCTCAGAGATGTGCTAGAGTTATATAACTTTGCCTTTTCTTTTCATAAAGCTTCAAGTTTGTAACATTTCTTATTGAGACATTTTTTGCCCTCTCAGTTTTAACATTAGGATTTAATTTTTGTTTTTGCTTTAACAGTAGTTATGAATGTCTCAGAAGGAAAAAGAAATAAAGGAAACATAGCATGTATTGTATGAGACCTGGTGATTTGAAGTTGGCCAGGTGTGGTATAATAAAAATTATATTTGGTCTTTGTTCCTGTTTCCTGACTCTGAACTCCTAAAACCCTTGGAATTTTCTGCGTGATAGGACTCTTATGCCTTAGGAGTCTGTCCAGCACACTTGAGTTTATGCTAATAAAGTGATTCAGGGTGGGGTCTCTAGACACTTTCAGAATGGGGGCTGGTTACCAGAAAGCCCATTCACATGATTAGGAACTTTCAGCCTCACCTTCCACTTCCTGGTAGGATGTTGGGGCTGGAAATTGAGTTACAAGAACTCTGGAATGATAAGATTCCAAGAACTTCCAGGTTGGTGAATGCACTGATGTGCTGCTGGGAAAGTGGCCCACCTGGAGAGGGCATGGCAGCTCTGTACCCCATCCCCACTCCATACTTTGTCCCATGCATCTCTTCTGTTTGGCTGTTCCTGAGTTGTTGTATTCTTTTATAATTAAACTAGTAATCATAAGTAGAGCACCTTCTTTAGTTCTGTGAGTCATTCTAAAGAATTACCAAATCGGAGGAGGGGGTCGTGGGAATCCCTGAATTTGTAGTCAGCCAGGCAGAATTGCAGGTAGCTTGGAGACCCGATGTGTACCTGGCGTCCGAAGTGCGGATATTCTTGTGCGACTGAGGCCTTTACTCATGGGGTGTATGCTCACTCTGCATAATGTCAGAATTGAATTGACCTGTTGGACACTCACTTGGCTGTGGAGAATTTGTGTTTGGTGTCAAAAACCACAGACCAGGCAAGAGAAAGTAGAAGAGGTTTCCAGTAAAGAAACAGCAGGTGTGAAGCCTCTAAGGTAGCAAGGAGCTTGCCTTGTTCCAGGACCTTAAAGAAAGTGTGGCTCAAAGGGTTGGCAACAGCTGGTGATAGTCAGATTTGAAACTTAATTTTTAAAAAAATCGACCTTCCAATCACAACATAGAGAATTGGAGTGATTAGAAGGAGAGGAAGAATAATCACAGGGGGCCTCATTAGAAAGCTATGCAGTATTCATAAAAAGGAGAATAGAATTTTGGGAGACAAGAATAGTGAAAGTGAAAATGGAAACACAAGTTGACATAAAAAGCACTCCTATGTTTTATGAAGCTTACAAAATATGCTTGTTTTTGAAGAAGTCATTGAACAAGTAGAAAATTCAAAGCTTTAGGGTGAAAGTTGAGATTCACAGTTGTGATGTAGGAGAAGACCTAAGGTATGTCCAGGTTTGCGTGACCTTGGTTAAGTTATTTAGTCATATAAATCACAGTTTCTTAATTTTGAAAATGGGACAATGATTCTTTTTCTTTCTACTTCATAGGGTTTGAAGATCAAGTAAGATAATTTAAGTCAGAGTGCTCTGTATGTTTGTTGTAGGAAAATGCCACTTCTCATCTGTGTGTCTTCTCATTGTCAAAATTGAAAACAAAAGTAAAGCTAGCTAGGTTACATTTTTTTTTTCTGGATATTTTCATCTGCCCTACTTTTAAATGAGTCTTCTAAATAACTATTTTAGGAAAAGTCATTTCTATTTTAGGCTAAATAGTTTCCTCAGAAGTTCTGAAACTGTATTTCAGGAACAGCCAGTTCAAAGAAGTAACCTTACCTTGATTTCTGTGTGTGTGACCTACTTTTTAAAAAATTTCTCAGAGCCTTAAGAGAGGAGTGTGGGTGTGACAGTAGGGGTTCTTGGTTCTCATTTCATTTTGAGCTGGGATGGTGAAGAGAGAGTGACTAGTGAGGGAGAAGTGGTTGCAGCTTTCCAACTCGAGATATCTGAAAAGAAAGAGGCGTGTTGATTGGAGGATCCATAATCAGTCAGCTACATGTTCAGGGATCTGTGAGTTGAAGGCAGCATCCTATAAGATGTTAGGCATTTAGCAGGGCCAGGAGAGTCAATTCACTCTTGATGGGCTGTTCCCCAGAAGTAGCAGAACCTGGCTTTTATTTAAATGCTTATGAGGTTAAGTGTTCTAGAGCTGTTTATTGTTATGACAGGGACTTTGTCTTATTCACTGCTTTATCCCCGGAACCTCGCAGTGTGTCTGGCAAATACAATAGCTCCTTAATTAAGACTTGTTGAATAGAGGCATTTTTGTAAGGCATCTTCACAATATTCACTTAGCTGCTTTCTTAGACCATGTTTAACATGTACAATTATGCTGGACATATTGATTCTCTAGAATGTATTATGTACCCATGTAGTCATAGAGTCTGGTTGGTTCTCCTTCCTTAACAGCTCTCGTAACTGTCCCCTATCTTCATCACCACTGACATGTCCTTCATTGAATCCCTCATCTCACCTGGATTATTATAGTATTTAAACTGATATCCTACCTTCAAATCCTATATCCTTCAATCACTTTTTCCATTGCTGCCAGGGTGCAGCATCTCTAAGGTGTAAATTTAATTATGCTCCTGCTAAAATACTTAAACAGTTTTCTTTTATTGACAGCAGTGAATTTTCAGTGATGGTACTCTAACACACTGAGATGTCAACAATCAGTTGAGAGGTGATAGATATATCAACATTTGTGCTGTCCTCCATGAAAATGAGTTCAGAAGGAGATAAAAATGATTATGGTACCATATTTATAAATTATCTCTTAAATAATTCATGAAATCACAAGGATAGAGCAGCTAGAATGTCCATTTTCTTAGCTATCTTATGTAGCTAGGAAGAGCATACTTCTAAACTAGACCTCACCAGAAAGACAGTACTTTTCTCCAGTATGTTTCATTATAGCAGTACCTTAGCGACTTTATTTATGATTTGTGTTTTTGTAGATGGCATTTTTCTTTGTTTTTAAATATATTAAAGTCACATACTTTTTCTACAATAGATATTGCATATTTGATAGTTATATATTTCTACTCATTCAAGGAATAAACCCAAAGATAAAAAAGATCAATATAAAAATGTCTTTTCTATCGTCCCTACACTTTTAGTGAAATTGTGTTTCTGAAAGGAGTGATTGCAAACTTAAAATCATTTGTCATTGTCATAAATTGAGAAGTGTAAAACAGCACAAACAATATGATATGGCATCAGTAGTGTGATCATCTTATAGATCAGGTCAGGGAATAGCAAGACCAGAACGTTGTCAATTATAAGAAAATCATATTAACACAAATCTAAATAATATTTTATCCTTTTAAAAGCAAATTTTCATCTTTCTGAGTTAGTATTTTTCTTTAAATAATGAATAAATACACTGGAATGTTGAGTGAGGTATTTATACTGTCTCATTGTCTAATTTATTTCTCTTACTATACTGTAGACATTTTGTGAAGGCCACTTCATAATAAATGCTAATGGAACATATTAAATGGTATTAGGTGTTAAAATACAGTTAAATGAAACATTCTACTTGAAGTGTAAAAGAGTACAGATCTCAAAAACATAAATCTCAAAGCCAACAGAGTGGCTAAAAATTAGGGGAAACCACAGAAACAAGGACAGTGAGCCCAGCTCTGCCTAAATCCTCTGCTAAGTGTCACATCTCACAGGCTCTAAGGGGAGACCTGTGGGAAATTAGGCTAAAAAAGCAGCAATTAGAAGCCACAAGAACAAAACAGAGATACAAGCAGCTTGGTACCATGGATTAGAAAGAGTTTGCAGTTTGAATCCAAGCAAGATAACTGCTACAATACAAGTCCAATAGTTCTCAGAAAAAAACTGACAGAATTCAGTGTTTCTGTGTTATCTACAGTGTCTAGTTTTCTTCAAAAATATTTTACATACAGTTAGGCAGGAAAATGGTAATTATAGCCAAGAAAATGGCAGTTAGTAGAAACTCTTAGCCCAGATTTGAATTTAGCAGACTTCAGAGCAGCTATTTTAAATGTTTAGAGTATTCAAGGAAAATACGATACGAATGAATAAGAAGGTTATCTCAACAAAGTATGGAAACTGTATTTAAAACAGAACAAAACAAAAACAAACCTGGAAGTCCTAGAATTGAAAAGTACAATTACTATAAAAAAATTGCTAGATGGGATCAAAAACAGTTTTGAAATGTCAGAAGAAAGCAACAGCAAACCCAAAGACCCAGTAGAAATGACCTAGTCCAAAGAACAGAAAGAAAAAAGATTGTAGAAAAATTAACGAAACCTAAGAGAATTGCCAAGTAGCCCATTATACATGTTCTTGCAATAATGAAGAGCTGAGAAAGAGATATAAAAATATTTGAAGAAATAATGGCCTCAAACTCCCCAAATTTAGTGAAAATTACTAATCAGTAGATCCAGGAATTTTACAGAGCCTCAAGAAGGATGAGCACAAAGAAAACTGTTCCTAGATACAATATAGTCAAAGTGCAATACGATAAAGAGAAAATTTTGAAAGCAACCAGAGGAGAATGATACTTGTTTATACTTCAAGGAAAAACCTTAAAATATTTGTTGCTAATGATAAAAATTGAGCTTTTAAGAAAAATTTATAATTTTGGAAAACTTGTATTCACTAATGTTTTCCAGTTTGACTTTGGAAAACTTGTAATCACCAATAACTCCCCAATACTTTGAAAGATATTTCATATGGTATTGATGGTGATATTAACAAAAATGATTTTAAAAATATTGATAATGAAATGTGTCAACATTTCAGATAGACATCAGGAAAATCTGCATAATTCAATGCAGTCACTATTTTCCAAATAGCTGAAGCATGAGGTTACAGAATTTTTCACTGATTAAAGATCTGTTCAAAATGCAAAGTAGACCAATGGATTTTAATATAACAGTAAATAAAGGTTTATAAATATGGCTTCAGATTCCACATTGCAACTACTTTTAAGAAACTAACCACTCAACAAGGTTTGCTGTGGTATCAAAGAAGAGTAACTGCAGTTATCTGAAAAGGCCAATATTCCTCAAAACCTTTCCCAGCTATCTCTGAGAAGACTAGATTTTCCTAATATACTTCAACTAGAAAAACATCAAATGCAGAAGCAAATTTGAGGATTCAGCTATCTTAAATTAGACATTAAAGAAATTTGCAAAAATGTAGAACAAAAGAAGTTGTTCTTTTGTTTGTGAAATTATATATAGCTATTTTTCATGAAAATATACTATTTATTTTAGTATGTAGTATTTATTACTTTCAAATAAAGTTTTAAAAAACATCTTAGTTTTTAATATCTAATACAGTAAATGTCAGTAGATACAATTCACATTAACAAAAGCTCTTTAGAGTCCTTAATACTTTTAAGTGTAAAGGTTACTTGAGACCAAAAAACTTGAGAATTGTTTTGAGTCTGCTCTGTTTCCACCTTCAGACAGCAAATTCCTTTGAGAGCATCAGACTGGAAAATTGGAACTAACTTATAGCCTAGGAGATTAGTGTTCTTGAGTATATGATGGTGTTCAATTTTTGTTGATATCTTTGGTTATTTTCAAATAGACAAGAATGCTGTCAAGTGTGCTGCTTCCTGCTTCTAACAGGACCCTTTTTTTCTCCCCTCTCTGATAATTGTTTCCAGACCTTTTATTTTTAGCAGGGAGCTTTACCTGAAAAACAGTAAGGGACTTTTACAGTAGTGACTAATCCTTATTTTCTTTACATCTTCCTCCTTTTATGTTTAGAGGTTATCAAGCGAGAGCTGTTCAAAAAGTGTTAGAGGACTCCTATTCTGACCTATTTTTGGTTTCTGGGAAAGAGCATTAAACATTTGAAAATAAAGAATCATTAAAGTTTGTTTTACATGGTGTGAGGAAGTTTTATAAAGATGGCAACTAAGAGAAACTCATCCAGAATTTTTCTTTCTTTTCTTTTTACTTATAATTTAAGTGCATGTGGAAATGCTTGTTTGTGTTTCTTATCTAGTAGGTGACAAAACCAGTGTGCCAGAAATATAGTTGTAATAGGAATATTTATTTCATAAATGTGTAGCAGGAAAAGCCCATATACCTACTTGTATGAAACTGGATAGTTCCCACTTTCTTCAACGTATTACTGCTTTTCTTATCTCTTGGTAGTCCTTCCTTTTTTTCATTGTTCTTAGTGACTTTATACTTAACCTGAATTTAGAAGACCCCTTACTAATAATAAGCTCATATATATCTGATTGTTATTTTAAGACTAAGACTATGGTGGTTATAAAATGATCAAAATTATCAGACAAAAAGAGTACCTGTACTCTATCTCCTGGCCTTTTATATTTTCACCTGATAGTTTATATATATATACATTTTTTTTTTAAATTTACATGTGTGTGGATAGGAGCATTGAAACAAATTTTATACTTTATTCTTTGATAGTTAAGTTATATAGGAGTAATAAAACTGATAGTTTTCCCCCATATTGTATTTGAGGAACTTAATAGTGATATACTTTCAGAACCATATTTTATTTCATTTTATTTTTGAAATGACATAAGTTTTCTTTTTGCAAATGATTATGGTTCTGAAAGTCACATAGAGGCTTTTACCAGAATAGAAGGCTTCTAATTTGATTATTTAAATTAGAAGAGTATTGAGTTTAGAAATAAGACCTGATTATTCATCAGCTGTTTTTTTAAACTGCAGTTTCTTTTGTGTTTTCTTAGGCCAAAGATGAAGAAGAAGCCTTTCTGGATTGGAGTGATGATGATGATGATGGATTTGATCCGAGCACACTTCCAGATCCAGATAAATACAGAAGCTCTGAAGAATCAGATAGTGAAGATTTGAAAAATAAAATTAGGTATGTTTTTACCATTGGTAGATTTAAGTAAATGGGTCTTCTCTTTTTAATCCAAAAGATGCTGATGACATATGTCTCATGCAGTTATTTTAAGGGCTCTCCTATTGTTTCTTTAATCCTTGTTAATGGATATGAATGTTATAAAAGTTGTATTTTGTTTTCCTTTCTCTGTTCTTTTTTTCTTGTCTCTTACTTTCTGATTCCTTTATGCTTAAGTATTTGATACACTAGGGTATATTTATTGCAGACAGGCAGGATTTTATTTTGACTCACTGTCAAAGGACACTATTGAGAATGTTGTTAAAATTTCTCTGAATTAAAAAAAAAGGCAGTTATTCTTTAATATTCTTTGATATAAAATTAAGTAATAAATATATAAAATCATGGAAAACTTCTACATAAACTTCCCTTGACAAATTCTCTCAATTTAAAATCTACTTATTTGGCTACCATGTCAAAAACAGATGAAATGTGGTGAATTGAATAATAATGTAACGCTCAGCATTTGTTTTCAGAGTACAATATATTAGATTACATTGAGATTCAATTTTAAAGTCGAAGACATTGAACTTCATGGACATTCTAAATCAATGTGCTGTGTTAGGCAGAAAGTAGGTACTAATGACAGATGAAGTTAGTATGATTGAAGAGAAGAGGAAGCTTGAATGAACCCCTGAGTGCTAGCACAGATTTAGAGCTGGGGAAATAGGCCACAGAGAGCATAATCTCTTTTTAAGTAAGAACAACATTATGAAAAGATCTCAAAAAGATTACCCCCTTAGGAGAAAATGCTATAGGGAGGTCATTTCCAAGTTACTCTTCATTTTATTCTTATGCTCATTTAAATGTAATTATTTTGTAATTATGAAAATGACATCCAAAATGCACTCTTTTCAAATGATAGGAAAAACTTGAAACATTTGCTATTTGGGTAGAGGATATAAGCTTTACTAACATGAGAGGCCCCACAGGTAAAAATAATTTAATTAGGATTTAGAAAAATATATAAATGTATACCCTTATGGGTAAGTAATTTAGGTTCAGGGCATATTCCTAATCTTTATAAATTGACTCTTAAGGTAAACATACATATGTTGCTTTAAAAAATTCCTTGGTGCACATGTCGACACCTTGATGTACTATCTGTATGGTTAAGTTTGTGCTCCTTCTGCTCTTATATAAATGTTCCTCTTTCAGGTTGGTTTATGAGATCTCCATTTTGATAGAAATAATATGATCTAACTTAACACATATGACTTTACATCATTAACTTCCAAATGTTTCTGTGTAATTTCACTCTCTGGAGGGACCACGAATTGGTTCTTGCAGTTTTTATGCAGCCACATTTTGCATATCTGTCTAACGTACCTCTACAATATGGAACCAACCTTTGAAGTCAGTGTCAAGATGCCAGTATTCCTTCTGTATCTGATTCATAAGAATTTTTTTATAACTTTTTTAATGATAGTTTCTGGATCATCCTTAGTCTGTGTACAGCAGACATTTCATTCTTCTGGCATTTTTTACCCTCATAGTGACATTTCTCTGCTACCACCTAGGTCATATGACTTGTTCTCTAATAGCTTCATGTCTTTCATTCTCTTAATTAGCCTGTAAATGCTTTGGAGCTGGAAACCCTGTCTTTTTGTCCCAGCACTTCCAGCTCCAGCCTCTACTTTTATCCCCAGTATTAATGTCATAAGAACAAGGAAGGCCCTGAAATATTTAAATTGATTAATTGATAGAAGAGACATAGTTAAAAAGGGAAGTATAATGATAAGCAGCTATGTAATTGGTCCTAACAGTGTAAATGATCCAAGAGATGACACAGTAGATGGTTGGAGAATTGGAAGAAGCCAAGTTTCGATAGTGTTAATAGTGATGGACAAGAAGGAAGAAGTACCTTGAGATGTCAAAGCATCTCAGGTTCAGTTGGAAAATATTTACGCATTATATGAAACTGAGAATAGTTTTATTTTCAGGCACAGCTAATAACTCTGCATTAGTGAAGATTGAAAGGAATTGGAAAATTTGTCTTAAGCTAAAGAAAAATTGTCTTTTGTTCAAGAGAATATCAGCAAGGGCTTCCTAGAAGTTTGTCTTTTGTATATCCAAAGTAATTATATAGTTCAATCTCTTCATACTGACAAAGAAACCAAGGTGTCAAGAGATAAAATAGTAATTTGTGATGACAATACAAATTAGGGGACAGATCAGTATGAACTGCCTAAATCAAATTGATTCCATAGTTCTAATATTCCAATCAATTATATTGAATTACTCTAGCATTAGGAGAGAAAGCTTAGGAAAACTTCCTGAAGACAAATTTGATGTAATTTGGCTGAAGACCTGATCCATGGACTATAGGATACATTGGACTGCACCATGGTTTTCCAGCATTAGCATTAATGACATTCTGGCCCAGATAATTCTTTGTTTGGGGAGGGGGAGCTTGGGGATGATTATACACTGTTTAATATCATTCTTGGCCTCTATCACGAACATCTTCCCAGTTGGGACAACCAGAAGTATCTTCAGATATTATCAGATGTGCCTTGGGGAGCAGAATCCACAGTTGAGAACCACTGAACTAGACTTAGGATGGCAGGTATATAATACTGGCACCTATTTTTCTATCTGGAATAGGGTTTGTCTACAAATTCCTTTCCATTTAGCCCAAGCAGTCCTTCCCAATATAGCCTCTGTCAGTCAGCTGAGATCACTACAGAGGATAAAACCTATTTGCTATTCCTGGATCAGAAGGCAGGATTTAGGGTAAGTTACAAGTAGTAGTCTACATGTAAAATTTCTGTTTATACTCTAATTTCCATTTTTCCCCCTTTCCTTTCTCTCTCATAATCACCTCAAAGATAATGAATAAAGATATATGTAAACTGAAACCAAGTGTTTTGGATAAGAAAAAGTATTCACAAATAAATCCATACACACTAGAATTTTGACAATAGTAGTTGCTGCTGCTGTTGGTATTTGTATAATAATAGTACCAATATAGTATTCTTTCGCTGTTCCAAGTTTGCTACATCATCTATGCCTCTCATAAACACGACTAGATGCTATGATTTTGTGATATCTACTTTAGAGTGTCCTCTCAGCATGTTGACAGGTTTTATTTGCTGTGTCATTTCTAGCCTCCACTCAATAATTGTAGGAACAGCTATTGTTCCAGCCTCTTGATCATCTTAGCTCTCCCAGTAGTTTATTCTCTGCATTTCATCTTAAGGAACTAGGTACACCAATTAGAAAATGGCTGTTAGGCCCAAGGTAACTAGTGTGAGCCAGCTTCTGAGAGTTTTCTCTGGTTAATTTCTTTTTCTTCACTTTGGTGATCCATAAATATTCAACATGGGTAACACTTCTATCTCCACATGGAAGGACACTTAGTAGGAAATAGGCAAAAGAAAGCCAGGTTAAATGGAGAATGACTGAGTCTGGGGTTCAGTAATTCCTCCTCCAGAAGGTCTGACAGAGTTTTAAAGAGTTTGTTCCTCTGTCCTCCTCAGCTCAGTGCACAGCCGCAGTAGAATTTAAACCATCTTTAGTTCTCTGTAGAATTATCAGAATTGTCATCTCTAACACTGAGATTCCAAAGGGATTCGGATGTGCAAGATTCAACTCTTTTAAGTTAGCATGGCAAAAAGAGATCTCTTGTTTATAATTTGGTCCCAGAGACACTGAGAATAATGTGACCTTGAGTTCCTTTTAAGGAGTTTTAAGAATGCTACCATTAATGGCTCCATTATTCTCAGAGACACAGCTGTGAAAATCTCAAATATTGCAATGGTCTTTTTGTTCTTAAGTGATTTTTCATTTGTCTCCAAAATAGTCAATATAATGTGGTCATACTGCTTTCACAATAAAAATATTTTGACAAGCTTCTACATGTGGTACCAAGAACTAGAGTAAGAACCTTCGGCATTATTTAAATCACATTCCACTTAAAAGTTAAAAATATACACTTGATCTGTCAGTCTCTAGCTTGTTGTAATATTTCCTCCATCTATTCTTTCAAATAAGAATTTTTTAAATAGCAATCATCTGCCAAGCCTAGTGATTGCAGGTATAGAGCATAGAACATTAAACAAGAAAAATACCTTGCCTGCTTTCACAGTTTTTAGTTCAGTTGAGGTTACAGATAGCTAAACATGGCATTGAAGTTTGGTTTTGAGCATGTATAAGATTTATTTTTGTATATTTAGTAGCATTAATCATTTTTGGTTTATGGCCATCTTTGTGTGAATTGCTAATAATGTGAAAAATTGCAGACTATTGAATATGATATAAAAGAAGCAGCTAGATATTTCAGATATTCATTATCTAGTCAAATAAAGTTTTTAATATTTATAATCTTAACCTTTTCAAAAAAGAAAGTTTGTGGTTAGAGTTACTGATTTACATCAATCCTTTCTTCACAGACCATGGTCTCTGGCTAAGGCAGGTTGCTTTAGAAAGAATTGTTATATGGTGGGGTATTTGCTAGGTCACATAAGACCAGTTAATTACATCTGTAATTTGTATTGAGACTTTTGGCATAATTTAGACATAACTTGTGTATAGATTGATACTTTTCAGAGTAAATGTTTCACATCCAATATATTTAACTGTTCTTTTTGCCTTGTCTGACACAGCTCTGAATCAAAAGACCAATCAAGGGTTTGGGGCTGTTTTTTCATTTGTTTGGAGGTTTTTAAAAAATCTGTACCCTTTGAGTTTTCTGTTTTTGAGTAAACTTGCCTATCTTTAAAGTTATCTCTTCCATGAAGGAGATGAACCACTTTAATATTTGTGGTTTCTCCTAATGTTGCTCTGTGATGTCTCTTCAGTAAATTTTGCCCAGCATCTACTCTTCCAAGACCTTACAGTCAGCTTTGTAATATATGGAAGACTTTTCACCTGGAAAAGAAATATGTATGAGTCAAAGATGAATTTCTGGGTAAGGAAACTTCCTGGAAAGCATTTTCATTTCCTTCTTAACTGTTTTTGGTTGGGGTTGAGTATGGCACATTATATATTGTAAATAAATTTTAGTGGAATTTTTGGTGTTGAATATAGGGGATGATTATTTTTAAGGGATTTTTTTATCATTCAAAGTCTAGATGATTGTTAAAAGAAAAATATGGACTATAATTTCACTTACTTGAATTCTATTTTTTGGTGAATCTAGTTGTAGGTGGCAGATGTGGAAAGAAGTCATTTCAGTTTAATGACATATTAACTTTATTGTGTGCCTGCCATTCTTTCCTTTCATTCTTTTTAATTTCAGGAAATTTATCCCTGATTCCAATATGCCTAGCTGCTTTCAAGAGAAAATCTCGATCATCTCTTCTTATTTCTGAAATATGAAGTTCCATGAACTGTCGCATTTCATAGAGCTTTTAACAGAATTTAACATGAATTGTGGGTGACAAGAGGAGTTAATGTACTTGACTCTCTTTAAATTGTATACTTTTTGTCTTTCTCCCTTCTGCCATTGCCCTAAAAATAAAACAAGAATATCCTGTGTAATGTATGTCATGAATAGAGAAACTTCCAAGGCAGATTGTTGGGGTTGGGGTGAGGAAAGGCAGTATTATTGTTCTTGAGACTTCTAAGGGAAAGGTTGCTACCCATTGAGTAAGGAAGGTGTTATTTTCTAGGTTGAGGGTTGGAAAGGGGAAGACATATTTTGAGAAATTTGGGGTTTCAGAAGCTCTCAGTTTGATATTACTTGTAGTCTCAGTTTTTGCTCTGTACTTTGTACTCCTCTGTCATGTAGCCAACCATTATATAATTGTCACTCAATGACAGTTATGAGTTTGTCAGGTTTCAGAAGTGCTAGGATCTCTAAGAAAATAGATGAATGGCTTGGGATTCCTTGAGGCTGAGATGAACTATCCAGCAAGGGTGGTGATTGAAGGACTAATGAAGAGTAAGACTAAAGTGTAAGACAATTTTGCCAGATAGCTGGAACACTGGGACATGCTTGGGTAGGTGATGATCTTGATTTTGAAAACTAATCAGTGAACGTAGTTGAGGATAATAGCTGATGTGCTTCTGATAAGCACAGAGTGTTCTACATGCAGATGAGTAGTGAGAAAAATATATGAAATATAAACCCAATTTGTATGGATATTTTTTTTTTTTTTTTTAGTCTGGGGAATAGAAATAATTATATATGTTTTCTATATTGCTGCAAAACAGAAATTCTTAACCTGAACTCTGGATAAGCTGGAAATTGTTCACAAAATGATTGTATGTGTATGCATGCAGCATAGACGCTCCCATTTATTTATCTGGAAAAAGGGTCATGAATTTTCATCCAATTCTCAAGTGTGTTTATGAACCTAAGGGAGAGGAGGAAGGAGAAGGAGAGAGAGAGGAAGGAAGAAAGGAAGATAGGAAGGAAGATGAATTGGGGACTAAAGCTTTTTGCCAATCCCAAATGACATGAGTGCATTTTTTAGAAGGAAATGTGTACATGGATCAGTAGTGGATTGCAGTCTTCTGCCATCTGTTTCCTTCTCACCACTCTCAACCTTCTCTGATACTTAGAATTCTGATCTAAGAGAACATCTTCTGCTCTTGCAGTTTTGTTAGTAATGAACTCTGAGACAATAAATCTTTTCTTTGACTAAATTGTTTGTAGTATTAAGCAGCTAGAAAAGAGACTTTAAGGACACGATACATTTTTAGCTCAATTTCTATATGCAGTAGCCTTCATCAGAAGGAAGCTGGGAAGATTTTATGGAATGTACTGCAGTAATTAATCTTCATTAGGACTTTTGCCATGGCCTTGTAAATTAAAATTTATGATGATGAGAAAAGTCTCTGGTACAACATATTTGAATAACAGCGTGCCAATGCTTAAAGATAGGTATAAAGATTTCTGAGAATTCTTTTAATAGTCTCAGGTTCACTTATCATTAGCTTAAAATTTTTTTTTGGAAAAAGTCTAAACTACATTTATTGATATGAATGCAGATGGCGAGTTTTATACAAACTGGACGTTCAGGTGCTGAACTCTTGGTAGCTTTCAACACACAATTTGGCAGCGTGTTGTAAAAGGACACCCATGGGTTTTGGTGTAAGTTAATATTTACCGTTCTCAACCTCAATTCTCAGCTAGCTTGCAGCTGCATCAGTCTTAAGTTTCACCTGATTCCTTTCCTTTGCATTCCAAAAAAGAAAGAGTAAAAGAAGAGGTTGAAAAGCTGCACAGACACTATAGAAAAGGAAGTGTGCTTTCTTCTAGCAGCCCCCTGTCCTGGCTTTTGTGAGATTTCTGAATAGGCTTGTACAGTGATGTTGTTCCTCCATTTTGTGCTGTAACACACAAACTCTCATGCTCCCAATCGTACATGAGTAATCACAGCCACTAAAGAAGTTAGGAGCTCTGACATGAGGCACCATGACACTTTCTAGTTGCACAGTGTTAGGCTTAGAGAATCCCTCGTGGTTTGGGTTGCCATTTTATAACTTAATTGTTGGAACTGCTTGCCCCAGCATCTTTGGAAATTTAGTGCTTACTCCACTACACTGTGTTTCTGGATGTACCTTACATACCAGGGAAGAAGTTGACAGGTTTTCCCAGCAGGTATTTTCTTCTGAGGTATCTTGTCCACAGTCGTATCAGACAGCTCTTGGAACATTCTCCAGTCTTGGAACATTCTCCAGTCTCAGTGCAGCATCCTCATTTGTAGGGAATGCGGTTTCTAGGTTACTGAGGACTTTCCAAATTCTTTTCATTGGAGTTACTTCACACTTTATTTAAAATATGCTGTATACCAATGAGTGGTTTTCCTGTTCATGGCAGGCACTAAAGATTATGTTTTTGTAATGTATCATCTGTCCCATCCCATTTCTTGCTATGTCTATAAGTCTGTTGTCTAAAGCCTTCTTAGGTCCAGAGAAAGAATTTTAAAAATCAAGTGGAATAAGACCTAGTAGTTTCCTCTACATGGAATAACAGAATATAAGCGAATCAGTCTCTTTCCTTTTGCCTTTCTGTAACAAAGCTTAGGAATTTAAACAACATCTGCTCCTGGAAGGCTTGTTCAGAAGCATCCTATCACAAAAATAGTTGTTCTACCGGGTGTAAGATATGAGTTACATGAGGGTTTATGAACCAAGAGACTGAATACCTTGCCCACATTACCACTGCATATAGTTTGGAAATTTTGATCTACATGTCATGTTATCATAAACTTTGTAATAAGGGGAGAAGTAGGAGTTTTGTGAAATTAAGTCTATGTTTGAACAAAGGCAGGCTACGTGGCCCTGTGGGAAAAATGGCTTTGGAGTCAGATAAAACAGACCCGAATCTTAAGAATCTTAAGACCTGAATCTTTTCTAAGAAAAGAATCTTACTTTCTTTTATAAGTCATGGACCATAGACAAGTTACTCAGTGTCTCGGACTCCTCATTTTTTCTTAAGTTAAATGAAGATAATTATTATTTTGCAAGGTTATTGTGAAGATCTAATGAAGGTAAAAAGAAAGCAGAGTATGATACATAATAGGGTCACTAATCTCTGGTAATCATTTTAATTACTGAAAGCAAAACTGTGGTAGGAGTTTTAAAATGAGTATATACATTTACAAGAATAGAATTTAATGTTTTCTGGGAAAGCTGCTTTCCATTTTCTGCCTCATCAAAATCATTAAGTAAGCCCCAGATAGGCAACAAGGCAGGCCCTCTGTTCAAAACAGTCTGCAAAAATATCCTGCAGACTAGGTTGAAATGATAAATGGTATAGTGAAAATAATGTCAAGTAATATATCCTGTTCAACATACAGGAAGAGAGTTCATATCACCAGATTGGAATGTGGGAAATGCCTTTACCTGTCTGTTTTCTTTCAACAGTCCTGTTATTTGGGGCATTCAGTAGACTAAAAGTTTATGTGCCTAGCATAGAGCAATAAAGAAGAGAGAGTAGATTCTAGCCCTGATAAAGCTTGCACTCTGGTGAAGAAGACAGAAATAAAGAAACAAACAAAAAGTAGAAAATAAACCATAAAGAATAAAAAGTAGAAAAGACATGGTGATAAGGGCCATGAAGCTACAGAATAATGAGAAGTATTGGGAAGTTTCATTTTATGAGATGATTAGGAAAACCTCTTTGAGGTGAGACCTGAAGAATTATTGAAAGCCTTCTTTTAAAGAAAGAATAATTCATCCTAGAATTTTAACCCTGAATTCCTCTGACATTTATTAAAATTTAAATATTTACCCTAATAACATAATCATGACTATACAATTATGTAAATTCCTGCCAAAGGCATTTTCTCTACATTTTTTCATCCCATCATCCTTCACCGTGTTTCCCTCCTAACAGTGATGCTAGTTGGCTTTATGGAATGTGGTAAAGGCAAGAAATAGCTGCTATTCTAGTCTACAGATTGACAACTCATTAGAAAGGCATATGAGAACAAGAGAGTGAAGTTGAGATGGTCTGAGTACTCCATTTGAAGACTGTAAAGGTAATTCAGGTTATCCTCATTCTTTGAGGATAAGAGTAGAAAACTCTAATTTTTTTTATGCTTAATTAAGTTATAATGTATTGATGGTATATCAACTCTTTTGAACTATGCATATCTTTTTATTAGACTTTTTAAAAGCAATTGTAGTTTATACAGTAAAAATTGGATTAAAAGTAGAGTTCTCATATACACAGCCTTTCCTATTATTAATATTTTATTACTATTTGTTACCAGTGATGAACCTACAAAGACACATACTGGTCTCCCAAATTCCATAGTTTACATTAGGGTTCATTTTTTGTTTTGTACTTTTTACGGGTTTTGACAAATGTATAATATGCATCTACCATTACAGTATCTTACAGAATAGTTTCAGTGCCCTAATACCCCCTTATATTCCACCTATTTATCCTTTTTTTCCCCCTCCCTACCCTTTCCTTTCCCTGCCATCCAAACTCTGGCAATCACTGGTCTTTTTAATATATCCACAGTTTTACCTTTTCTAGAATGTGATAGCGTTGGAGTCATACAGTATATAACCTTTTCAGATTGGCTTCTTTCACTTAGCAATATGTTTTTAAACTTTCCTCACGTCTTTTCATGGCATGAAAGCTCATTTCTTTTTTATCACTGAATAATATTCCAGTGTATGGGTGCACTACAATGTATGGTCCATTCATCTGTTGAGAAACATCTTGGTCGATTCCAAGTTTTGGCAATTATAGATAAAGCTGCTATAAACACTCATGTGCAGGTTTTTGTGTGGACATAAGTTTTCAGCTTCTTTGAGTAAATACCATGGAGTATGATAGCTGGGTCATATGGAAAGAGAGTGTATTTAGTTTTTTAGGAAGCTGTCGAACTCTCTTCCAAAGTGTCTGTACCATGTTACATTCGCACCAGCAATGGGTGAGTCCTGTTGCTCTGCATCCTTGCCAGCTTTAGGCATTAGTACTTTAAATTTTAGCCACTCAGTAAGAATTTTTATAGTTTAAAGGAGGCTGTGTTTATTAATATATATATGTATTAATTTATATATATATATATGTGTGTGTGTATATATATATATATATATATATATATATATATATATATATATATATATTATATGTGGGGTGAAATCCTATTCCAAACATGAAATACCAAGTTAGCAGAGCCTTATGAATGGAGTTGTCCTTTTTCCTTTTGGGAATCTTCTTCCCAGCCTCTCAAAGCTAAGATTTCTTGTCTGAGTTAAGACTAATAATAACGTACTTAATTTTAATAAAAACACCAAAGACTGTTGTTGCTGAGACCTTTCACCTACCAGAGACCCAGAGATCTCTTAGAATTTCTCTCCTTGATTATTATCCCAACAAGGCCTAACCTTCCAAATATTCCTTCCTGACTATCCCAGTTCCCCAGAAATTCTTCCCATTTGTGTTTCCACATCATTATGATGTGAGCTCAGCAACCAAAACCTGGGTTATGATGGATACATTTTATAGTTCTGTTATTGAATTACTTTGGTTCAATAACTTCTGTGTTTAATGGGTTTTAGACATTTGCCTTAACCTCATCTATCATTTATACCACTTTTTTCAATGAAAAGGTGTTTTGTACGTTAACAACAGATGTAAAAACTTTTGGCATACAAACATCTTAAGTTAAAAGGCTTTCACTTTACATGATAAAGCCTGTATAACTCAATTAACATTAACAGAAAAGATGTGTTCCAGAATTTTTGTAAAGCCATCTTTAATGAATTGAATCACTGTTAAGTAGCTGGTTTTAAGGAGCAGCTATTCAGTACTAGACAGGCTGGGGTGAGGTTTGTTGGGGAAGAAATACTCTTGACATTATGAGATGCGTACATTCCAGACATGTTACATGGAAAGTTAAAAAAAAAGGTTTTTGTAGTTAGAGCATCTTCCAGATATACTGAGTTAAACTTAATACAAGGGATTACAATAGAATCCAAACATGATGGTCTACATAGTATAAATACCTTTGTAAATACACTTTTAGGAAACTCAAGGTTGTTTTTAATTGCTCAGTTTTGGTTTCTCCTGACTTTTTTAGGATTCAGATTCTATGTCTCAATTTTATCCATAAGGCTATTTTGTGTCAGATGCCTTGCTGATGCCTAAATACTTTTTTTCCTGCTCTTTCTGTCTAATAATCCTCTCAAGGAAATGAGGTTATTCTGTTAGGACTTGTCTTTAGCGGGCTAATACAAACCCTCTTTTTTATGTAAAGGGATAGATAGTAAATATTTTACACTTCGAGGGCTACTTAGCCCTGCCTTTGTAGTGGTTAAGCAACCAGAGATAATATAAAAACGAGTGTCACTGTTTTCTAGTAAAACTTTATTTAGAAATCAGAAGATACATATGCCAGCAAAAAAATTTGAAAAAAATCTTCCAAATCTTTTTCTATGTAAATATATACATGCAGCCTTTTTAAAACAAAGATATGCTCTCATTCCGTTAGTTTTATAACCAATATTTTCAGTGTCAATAAAGAAATTTCTGCAATATTTAAAAAATAACTACGTCGTATTTTATTTCAAACATAACTTATTTAACAAGTGAATCCCTTATGATTGGACATTTGGGTTTTCAACTTTCAGAAATTACAAATGACTGTGCCTTGAATATCCTGTAACTAAATCTTTATACACATTCCTAATTATTTCCTGGAGATAAATTCCCAGAGGAGAAGTTGCTGGGCATGCATACTTGAATGACTTTTGAAAGGTGGTTGTGGTAATTTACATTTCTAATTGGAATATTCTAATTGGAAGTTAAGATGCATACAGGTGAAAAGAAAAATCACTTTAGTATTAGGAAGTAGCAACAGTAGGTGCAAAATGTCTAGTAAACAGTGGTGTTTGAATGCAGAGGAAAGAGATCACTTTTAATAGGCTATTTGGATACCTTTCTTAGAAGATGAAGAATTGAAGATGAATCTTGAAACAGGGCAGAACCCAGTAGGAGAGAAGTGCCATGCTTACGTTACAGAGGGGCACAGGCAGGAACACAACAGTGTCTGATTTCATGAGTGAGGGCCTCGTATGAGGAGTGCTGGGAAGAGGGACCAGGAGGAAGGCAGACCATTGTATGTTCGGGTGTTCTTCATTTTTTTGTTTTTCATAAATGGAACAGACTGCACTCTTATTCAGTCTGACTAGGTAATTGTAGATACCTGAGAAAAATAAATGTTGAAGCCAGGAATTCAAATTTATTGAAAAATCTGTTATTTCTGAGAGAATTTTGAGGCTTAGTTTCAGTGAATTTTGAAAGTAAGAAAGTTACATGTATTTTATTTAAAATTTAGTCGTTAATATATGAGGGTTTTAAAATTGAGATCACATTCAAATGTTACGTCTTCTTTTATTATTAGCATGAATAAATAAACTCAAATGTTTATTTATTTGGCTATTGTGACAAGCTTTTATATAGCAATTTTCACTAAAATTTTTAAGTTATTAAAGTAGAATTTTTCAGATATTGTTGGTTAGGATTACATATTACATTCTCTGGTTATATATCACATATTACAGTCTGGCCTTGTTGGTTCAGATTACACATTCTTTGTGTTTTGTTATATAATTAGTTCTTTAAATGACACACCAAATATCACTAATTAATTCTTTTCAGTATTTTGGAATATTGAAAGATTAGTAGCTCTGAATTCTTTTGCTTTGGTTGTTTTGTTTAGTTTTTACAGCATTAATGGGGCTTTCATTGCTTTGAGCCATGTTTTTTCCTTTTTCAGTTATGTTTTTATCAGTCATTGTATTGTACTCTCAAGGCTGAGCAATAACATGGTTCTTTTGACACTTGCCTCTTACAGTTGAAGAATGTAGAGAGAGTTCAGCACTTTATATCACACAGATTATTTTTACTGCTATAAAAATAATGCAGAGCTCAGGCCCAGACTCCCGGCTCCATTTCATAGGCCACTACCTAGTTGTCAGTTCATGTTGTGAGCCTCTGTGTCTCCTTTAGATCAGTGGAGTACACTTATTTCATGAAAGGAACTCTCACAGGGGTTACTGCTATTTCCTACCTGTATTTTGTTTTCTTTTTTTTTTCAGCAGACATATTATTTTCAGAATGTTCTATCATCTATTTGTTCAGCTGCACCAATGATGTGCTCCCTTAAGGTACCTAATAGAATTATTGTTTGAAAAGTTTTGGAGTCTCTCCCAGCACTTCCAGAAAAATATTTAAGAAACTAGAACTCACTATTATGTACAATTAGACTGTTAACCAGTAAAAAAGGCCCTAGTGCTTAATTGGATCCAGTAAGCTCCCAGTGAACATAACTAGATGGGTCAGAACCCTTTTGCCTAATTCATCAGTATATAAATAAAATAGAGGCTTCTGTAATGTCTTACAATTTGGTTTCTCTTCCCCCACCAGCTTTGTGATAATGTGCAAGCTTAAGGTAACACAGTATTTTTAATTATAATCATGCTGTACATTAGATTCCCCAGAGCTTCGTCTAATAACTGGAAGTTTGTACCCCATTTCCTCCATCCCCCAGACCCTGGTAACCACCATTTTACTCTCTTTTCCTATAAATTCAGTTTTTTCAGGTTTCACATGTAAATGATAAACATTATTTATCTTTCTCTGACTAAATTTCACTTAGCATAATGCCCTCAAAGTTCATTCATTTTGTCACAAATGGCAAGATTTCCTTTCTCGTGCCTGAATAATATTCGTGTGGCATGTGTGCATGCGTGCGTGCATGTGTGTGTGTGTGTGTGATTGTAACATCTTTATGCATTTATGTGTTCACGGACACTTAGGTTGTATTCATATCTTGGTTTTCACAAATAATGCTGCAGTGAACATAAGAGTGCAGATATCTCTTTGGGATCCTAATTTCATTTCCTTTGGGTATATACCCATAAGTGGGATTGCTGGATTGCATGGTAATTAAATTCTCAATTTTTTGAGTAACCTCCATATTGTTTTCAGTAGGGGCTATGCCAATTTACAATTCTACCAACAGTGCCCAAGTAAGTTCTCTTTGTCCATAGTCTTGCCAGCAGTTAGTCATTCTAACAAGTGTAAGGTGATATCTGATAGTGTTTTTCATTTGCATTTCCCTGATTAATCATGTCAAGCATTCTTTTGTCTACCTGTTGGCCATCAGTATGTCTTCTTTGGGAAAATGTCTATTCAGTTCTTCCGCTCATTTTTAATCATGTTTTTTGTTGTTTTGTTTTGTTTTGTTTTGTTTTGTTTTGTTTTGTTTTTGCTGTTGGGTTGTATAAGTTTTTAAAATATTTTGGATAATAAATAACCCCTTATCAGATACATGGTTTACACATGTATTCAAATGTTTTCTTCTATTTCATAGGTTGGCTTTTAATTTTGTTGTTTCTTCTGCTGTGCAGAAGCTTCTTATTTTATGTATGTATGTATGTATGTATGTATGTATGTATGTATGTTTATTGGGGGTAACATTGGGTAATACAATTATATAATTTTCAGGTGTACATTATAATTTGACATCTATATATTCTATTGTGTGATTACCACCCAAAGTCCAGTTCCCTTCAGCTATCATATATTTGATCCCCTTTACCTCTCCCCTCCTCCCCTATCCCTTACCCTCTGGTAACCACTAGTCCATTGTCCATGTCCCTGAGTCTCTGTTTGTCCTGTTCATTTGTTGCTTTTAGGTTTATATTCCATATGTAAGTGATATCATGTTATTTTCTACTTTTTTCAGTCTGGCTTATTTTGCTTAGCATGATTATCTTGAGGTCCATTCATGTCATTGCAAGTGGCAGTATTTCATTTCTTATGGCTGAGTAATATTCCATTGTATATATGTGCCACAGCTTCTTTAGCCAATCATCTATTGTAGGACACTTTGGTTGCTTTCATGTCCTAGTCACTGCGAGTAATGCTGCTGTGAACATTGGTGTGCAATTATCTTTTTGGATATGGGTTTTCAAGTGTTTGGGGTAAATACCCAAAAGTGGGATTGCTGGATCATATGGTAGATCAAGTCTTAGTTTTTTGAGGAAACTCCATACTGTTTTCCATAGTGGCTGTACCAATTTGCAGTCCTACCAGCAGTGTATGAGGGTTCCTTTTTTGCAGTAGCTTTTTAGTTTCAAAAAAAAAAAAAAGTAGTCTCCCTTTTTTTTTGTGCTTTCGTTGCTTATGCTTTTGGTATCATATCAAAAAATTATTGCCAAGACCTGTGTCAAGGAGCTTTGTTGCTATGTTTTCTTCTAGGAGTTTTATGATTTTGGGTATGATTTTGGGTCTTATGTTTAAGTCTTTAATCCATTTGAAGTTCATTATTGTGAATGATGTAAGACAATCTAATTTTATTCTTCTGTGTATGATTATCTAGTTTTTTAGTACGATTTATTAAAGAAACTGTCTTTTCCTCCATCGAGTATTCTTGGCTTTCTTGTTAAATATTGGTCAATTGTATCTGTGAAAGTTAATTCCTGGGGTCTCAATTCTATTCTACTGGTCCTTGTGTCTGTTTTTATACCAGCACCATACTGTTTATTGTTGTTGTTGTTTAAATTAACATAGCTCTGTAATGTACTTTGAAATCAGAATGTGTGATACCTTCAGCTTTGTTCTTTCTCAGGATCACTTTGGCTATTTGGGGTTTTTGTAATTCCATACAAATTTTAGGATTTTTTTTTTCCTGTGCAAATGCCATTGAAATTTTGATTGAGATTACTATAGACGAATCTATAGATGGCTTTGATTATCTTAGAATATTTTAACAATATTCTTCTGATTCATGAACACAGTATATCTTCCCATATATTTGTGTTTTCTTCATTTTTTTTTCATTGGAATATTATAGTTTTCAGTGTACAGATCTTTCACATTCCTGGTTAAATTTATTCCTAAGAATTTTATTGTTTTTGATGCATTGTGAATAGGAGACTTTTCTTTTTTGTTTTTCAAATAATTCACTGTTAATTTATAGAAACACTACTGATTTATATATCCTGTAACTTTAGTGAATTCATTGATTAGTTCTAATAGATTTTGGTGACATCTTTAGGATTTTCTATATATAAGATTATAATATCTGCAAACAATGACAGTTTTACCTTTTTTTTTTTTTTTTTTTTTTTTTTTTTTTTTTTTTTTTTTTTTTTTTTTTTTTTTTTTTTTTTTTTTTTTTTTTTTTTTTTTTTGCCTAATTCCCTTGCTGAGCTGTCTAGTACTGTGTTGAATGGGAGTATCCTTGTCTTGTTTCTGATTTTAGAGAAAAAACTTTCAACCTTTTACCATTCAGTATGATTTTAGTTGTGGGCTTGTCATATAAGACTTTTATTATGCTGAGGTATATTCCCTCTGTACCCAATTTATTGATTTTTTTTTATCATAAATGATGTTGGATTTTGTTAAATGGTTTTCTGCATCAGTTGAAATGATTGTGTGATTTTAAACTGTAATTCTATTAATGTGAGACACATTTATTAATTTGGGTCTGTTAAACCATCCTTGCATCCCAGGGTTAAATCCCACTTGATCATGATGTATGATCCTTTTAATGTATGTTTGAATTTTGTTTGCTAGTATTTTGTTGAGAATATTTATATCTCTTTATCAGGGATATTGGCCTGTAGTTTTCTTATAGTATCCTTATCTGACTTTGGTACAAAGGTAATGCTGGCCTTGTAGAATGAATTTGGCAGTATTCCTTCTTCTGTTTTTTGGATGAGTTTAAAATTTGGTGTTAACTCTTCTTTAAGTGTTTGATAGAATATTCTCTTTTTTTCCTCCTTCAATTTGTGTCTTTTTTTTAAAAAGTCTAGCTAGAGATTTGTCAACTTTATCTTTTCTAAAAGCTAGTTTTGGTTTTGTTGATCTTTTTATTTTGCTGGTTTCTATTTCATTTATTTGCACTCTGATCTTTGTCATTTCCTTCTTTCTGCTAATTTTGGGCTTAGTTTGTTCTTTTCTAGTTTTTTGAGGTATAAAGTGTGGTTGTTTATTTGAGATCTTTTTTCTTCTGTAGGTATTTATCACTGTAAATGTACCTCTTAGTACCACTTTAGCTGCATCCCATATATTTTGGTATATTGTGTTTTATTTTTTGTTTCAAGATAATTTTTGATTTCCCTTTTGATTCCATTGACTCTGTTGGTTGTTCTGGATTGTGTTGTTTAATTGTTACATATTTGTGAATTTTCCATTTTCTTCCTGTTATTAATTTCTAGTTTCATACCATTGTGGTCAGAAAAGATCTTGGTGTAATTTTAGTCTTCAGTTTGCTAACATCCATTTTGTAACGTGTCATATGTTCTATCCTGAAGAATGTTCCATGTGCATTGGAGAATAATTATTCTACTACTGTTAGGTTGAATGTTCTATATATATCTATTAGGTTCATACTTCTTGCTCCCTTTTGTGGAAGAATTTTTAACCTTATGCCTTTTCTGAATCCTAAAACACAATATACCTAAGTCTTGACTAGTTCCCTTTTGCTTTCCCAAGGGAGGCACTAAAACTGAAGTTCATGGTCTCTGCCTAGCCCAAAGATTTGGGTTGGCTACCTGCACGTGCTTACTAGCCATATGCCAAAGCTTGCTCTCACTGCCGCTCTTGGGAGCCCAGAAAGGGAGCTGGCCACAGGATGGAGATGTGTGGTAAGGCATGCAGACAGGGGTACCCATGGGCCAGTTGGAGGGATCTGTGGGTGAGGCATCCCCAGGTTCATGGGTGGGCTTCTTGTTGGAGTCTGTGATGCAGTTAGTAGGATCCACATTTTTTTAGTTTCCTCAGAGAGTTCTGCCACTCCTATCCTCCTCTTTACCAGTCTTGCAGCTTACGATTTAGTACTCAGAATGAGGTAAGAGAAAAACAAGCCCTTTTGCCAGCATCCTGTATAGCTAGGAAAGCCAGGCACTCACTCACATGCTCTCACTTTCCTCCAAGGAAAAGTCACAGGCCGAGAACATCTCTCTTGGCCCTGAGCTGTGCTGCCTTGGCAGAGATGTGATGTGTGTAAAGTCAAACTGTTTCTCTTACTTTGTCCAATGAATCCAAACTCATATTTTTTGCTCCATTTGTGTGCTGGAGTTTCTGCAGTGGAAACTGGAGTTTGCACAAAGGTTCTTTCATCTTTGGGTGATTATCTAAAACAGTCTTCTCTCACAGTCAAGAGCCAGTTCATGGGACTTTGCAGAGTTCACAGCCAGGACAAAGGTCTATATGTTTATTACCAGTTTGATGAGATTCCTCCCAGATCCCAGGCACGTAATGCTGGATCGCACAGCTCCCACAAAGGCACTTTTGTTTGTTCTTGGATACCAGATTGTTGTTGAGAGAGGTAATGAATGAGGAACGTGTTAATCAGCCATATCGTTGATGTCACTCTCCAGTGCCACACCATTCTTTTTGGAAGAGATCAGATTGTGACCATATTTTGCTCCCTGCTTACTAAATGTTCTCTAGATTCATTACATTATACCTGTTTTGGGTGAATTACCCATAGAATATCTGTATTATTGATATTATTGTTTAATAATATACAGATTAGCATTTATTTACTATAGAAAGTAGTATAAAATACCTTTCTAGAATTTAAACTGGTCTGCAAAGCAGCAGAGCTACTAACTGTGAGCATATTTGGGCTGTGTCAATTTCCCACTTTCCTTTTATTATCTGAACCACCTATTTCCTGTAGGGAATATAAGGTGTAGGAGCACATTAATAAAGGATGTGTTAGTAAAGCCCACTAATTAGGCTACTTCTGATGAGCTGTTCTGAGATGCACTTGAAGTATAGACAAGGTAAGAATAAGTATTTTACCAAATAAATTATGGTACTCTAGCTCAGTAGAATTGGCACAGAACTGGCCCTGCTCAAGTAGACTAAGACTCAATATTTTTTATTAGGGCCCCTTTTCACTAAGAATTACTTTCTCTGCTGACTGAATTCCCATCCTAGGGCACACTTCGATGTTCATTTTTCCAGGCACTATTTAAAAATGCAATTATTTATGGCTTTACATAACCTCATAATGTCTAGTTTGTCTTTCCTCTAGTGGTGAGAGAGTATGGCTGTTGAGTCAGAGCATTGGGCATTTCTGAGAAGTACATGGGGCAATTATTTAGTTTTTCTTCAAGCTGGTCATAAGTGGATATGCTAATTAGGCACATTCACTTCGCTATCCAAGCTATCTATCTTCTTAAGGAGTAATAGAGTCCATTGAAATTTGACCTTTTTTTTTTTTTTTTTGAATACAGCATGTTCTGAGACTATAATGTAATTTCTGTGATTTTTTTTTGTTGTTTATTATATAACATCAATGTAAGAATTTATTTGAAAGGGAGTAGTTTATAGGCAGAAAAGAAACTAACATGGATTGAGCACTACTCTGTTCTTGCAGTTTTATAATTTTATTTAATTCTTACATCAGTTCTGCTAAGTAAATTATATAATCCCCATCTTCACAGATAAGGAAACTGAGTTTTAGAAGTGTTAGTTGTTTTATCAAGGTCTGACTGTGTCAGTGCCAAACCAATGTCTTTTCACAGCTGATTATTTTCAGTACTGCCCTGCAAACATTGATAGAGGTAAGTCAATTCATATTGCTTTCAGTAACCAGATCTGGGAGTGAATCCTGTGTTTATAATCTGGGTCCAATCATTTGACCTCTCTTAACCTCATTGTAGAATGAGGCTAATGATTCACATGCCAAGGATTTTCATGAAGATAAATGATGTGATTTGTGTAAAGAATGTAATACAGTGTCAGACCTTCAGCCCTTAATAAATGGTTGTTACTGCCATTTCTGATAGATGGTTTTTTTAATTTTAATTTTCTATCCAATAAAATTGGGTCATCTTTGAACATGATGATGGTATCTCAGAATGCTTTGGGGATATTTTGCTCTTTTAATTTTTAATGTATCAAGTGATTGCCTCTATCTTCAGAAATTAGTTTTATTTTTATGAGTCTATGCTTCAGGTGTGTGCAGAATATGGAAATAATGTTTATATTTTCTTAAAACTATATATAGGCCTTAGATACAGATTTTAAATGAGGAAATTGATTTGGTGTCTTAAGTAATTTGTAATTTAACATTTCAAGTTTTGTTTTACTCATGATCTATATATCACAGTGCAACAGATATTAGAATTAGCACCTGGTATCCTGATATCTGTCAGTCTGTAGACTGTTACCTAAAGGATAACCCAACTTTAAATAGAGATAGTTTGATGAGGCAAGACAAGCACAGATTAGAGACAGTCTGGAGCCAGACTGTGTACCTCTCAGTGTCTTCAAATTGTGGATCATATATCCACAGTTTCCTGGAATTATTGTGAGGATTGGATGAGACAGTGTGTCCAGACTACTGCACACAGAGCTCAGTACATAAGATAGACCTTCTGTTCTCATCCATTAGTGGTAAGGTACTTGCTTAAGACACAGATACCCTGAAGTTGTTATAGTTTCTTTCTCTCTTGAATAATAATATCACTTTACCAACTATTTATTATTGGTAATTTTGTTCTATTTTAAGTGTTTGGTTTCATAACAATAAACTTATTTATAAAGTAAATCATTGGATTTGTTCTTACCAGTGATACCAAGAAGAAGCAGGGAATGAGGAAAAGGAACAACAATGAAGTGGAAGACACGGGACCCACAAGTCATAACAGAAAGAAGACCAAGTGGGAAACCTTAGAGCCTTTGGACACGGGCCTGTCTTTAGCAGAAGATGAAGAGCTTGTGTTACATCTGCTCAAAAGTCAAAGTTAAATACTTCCTGCTCTTGTCTTCTCCTTAAAATCTCTGGTCATGATTATGTGGACAAGTTGAAAAAACAATAGGCTTTGAGGAACTTAGGTAACATGAGTCCCATGTCCAAAGGACTCATTCTCCAGACAAGAATGATCATATCTCTAAGTTCCACTCATAAGAGGTGCTTGTACCATCCCAGAGCAAACTCAGAGTGAGGATAGATGATAAAATTTATTGATCCCATTTTCTAGCATGTGCTCTGTTAATTTTTTATCCATGGGTTCCTATATTTTTGTCATTGGAAAAGCTCCCTTTGTTTTAATGGCGCATTCTGGAGACCTTGTTTCATTGTTAGGAATTCTTGTGTTGCTTTTTTTTACAGAGGTGTCTGTGTACTGTTAAATAGAATTGCTCACAGTTTTGATTATTTAATATCTTTAAAGAGAATACGATGGACCAGCCCCAAGAAAGAATGAGTATTTTTGAATTGAGACAATTAAAAATAAACATATTTCTTATTAAAATTGTTTTCATGTGTCTAGTAGTATTAGAGCACTCTCAGGGAAATATTCTTAAAATGCTTGGCCAATTACTGAAACAGTGAATTTTCAATATTCTTAAATTAGCCTTCTCAAAGATGTCATTTAACTTATACTTGGAGATTAGCTAGCTGTCATTTATAAAATCTATAGAAATCCCGAATCTAAAGTTTTGTGATCTAAAACCTAATCTCTTGGCACATAGTAGCTTCAAGGCCTTTTGTAAGTGCCTTTACAGCCATTTCCTTTAGTAAATGGAGACTGACTCTGGGAGGTTGGGGAGAATAAGATCAACACATTGCGATGAGCAGAGTGAGGAGATGGAGAGAGAGCCCTGATGGCATTGTTTGAGCCCATGGGCATTAGTTGAATCTACTAATTAGTTGAAACTACTCCTCATAGTTCCCAGTTACGTCATGGGTCGGTAAATTCTTTTTTTGTATAAACTATTTTGAGTTCTATTCTGTCCCTGGAGCTGAATGGATCCTGACCTTAATATATACGTTGTAGGTGATTTTAGTTTGCTGATTTTGAAAACTAATTAAAACATCATAATAGTGTTGAGAAAAGCTCAGGTAATAACTCGTGGTAGATTATATTCTTGTTTAGCAAATATTCACTCCAACCCTCTCTTTCCCTTGGGAAGCATGTTTTTTTCCATGCTGCTGATATTGGACTTGGCCATGTATTTTCTTATAGCTCTTGGAATATGGCGAAAGTGACTGTGTGCCAGTTTAAGCAGAGGCTTTTAAATGCACTGATGTTTCCCTCAGCCCTTTTGTATTCCTGTCTTCCATCTTGAGGCCAGCATGGACCAAAGAGAGGACACTGCTTCAGTATGGACACAAGGTGAAAAGACAGGTGAAACAGACTTGCAGCTACCATAGTCACCTGTCAAGCCTGTAGAGCAAGAAATCCACTGAGACTTGGGGAGTTATCACAGGAAAACCTGATTAGTCCATGAGGTGGGAGAAGCATATAACCGATGATTAGGAGCATTCATTCATTCATTCCAAAACATTAATTCAGCAACTACCATATACTAGACAGTGTATTTGTGAGAAATCCAAATAGTTCCCTCCCCTGCTACCATATAGTAGAGGAAACAGAAAAACAAATATATAATTTTAGTCATTATGAAAAGGAAGTGAGAAGAGGAAGATTATTTGTGTGAGAAAGCTGCTTGGCCTGGTACCCAAAGATGAATTCCTGCCTGATGCTCAACTCAGGCCGAGAGGCCATTCATCAGATTCACTCATGTAAGATGATCCCTAAAATTGCCTATGTCTCTGAGAGCAGATACACTCAGGAGCAGAACCCTTTGGAGGGCTGCCATCTCATAAGCTTAACATGGCATTTTCGATTTGTTTGGGGCTATAAAAAATGGGTAAGTTTAATTAAATGTAATTAATTTTGTTATACAACATTTGGAATACCCTGAACATGGAAAGTCATCTCTAGGACTGTCGGAATCTGCCAGGGGATGCAGATGTTCCTGGGAAGTGTGGGGAGGAAGCAGAGGATGGGAGATGGTGGCAGAGGCACCATCCTGCAACCAGGATTTCAAATCTCTGTTTCATACCTTTTAAGACCATTTTAACTAGACATGTAATCATAGTATCATTTTCTTCCACAGCCCCTGCCAATCAGACAGCCTGGGGCAGACGTGTTTTATACCATATTACCCAGTGCCTGCTGAGTCAGGTGTTGGCAGCTAATCTAAAGGCCAGCCATTATCCTCTGAGAGAGGCTGGTGCAAAAACTTCTGCCCAGACAGGGACAGATTGGGCAAATAATGTTCCTACTCTCAGAAACTGAAATTCGGGAAGTCAGCAAAATAAGGTTATGAGACAGACCAGGAAGCACATGGTAGGCAAAAAGTGGGCTCAGATTCAGAGTTACGCAAAGCTGTATGTAAGTTAAAACTCAAGCAAAAAGATAAAAGAGTAAATGGTGAGGATTCCAGTTGGTTATGGAACATGAGGCAAATACATAGAATGTAATGAATCCAGGGAAGAGCAGCAAAGTCCTGTAGAAACTGCTTCTTGAGATCTCTGAGATCTACGCTGACTCTCCAGGTCCTGTCTCCAGGAGGCTTCTCTTCTACTGGGTCATATTCTTAGATTTCTTTGCCAGTCAGTCTCCTTCCCTGCCTGAGGTGTTAGACCCCATTTTCTGTGCTAGTCCTTGTTTTTTTTTTGCACCCAAAAGACCTTCAGTAAAACTCAGAATACTCTAATGCTGCGCTACTTAGACTTTAATATGCACGGGAATTACCAGGGGATCTTTTGAAAGTGCTAATCCCAAATCATAGGTTTGAAGCGAGGTCTGGGATTCTGCATTTCTTACAAGCTCCCAGGTAATGATATGCTGCTGACCCCTGGACACATTTGAGTAGCAAAGCTCTAATGGAATTCAGAGTTATTAAAATCATTATTCTCAGATAAGGATTCTGTCAGAGTCCCAGCAGGAAACAGATGGCGCACATGAATTGGGATCATTCTAAGGGGATTTAATAAAAGGATTATTTACATAGGCCAGGGCAGGGTAAGGAAACCACAAATGAGTAAGGGAACCTAAGGTTAGTCATGGAAGTGTTAAGACTCCTTGTCCTGAAGGGATTAGGGGGGAGGGCAGAAGAGATTACCACCGTTGAACCTGCCGTTGACATGCAGCCGGCCTGAGGTGACCACAGGGAACCATCCTAGAGAATAAGTTCTGTGACCTTACTCTCCTGCTTCTCTAGACTCCTTCCTGCCAGTGATCCCTACTGGCCCCAACCAAAGCCAGAAAGCAAGTTGCCTGTAGATATAACCTATACAGTCCCCCAGGACGCAGCAAAGTAGAGAAGCGTAAGCAGCCAACAGAAGAAATTAGGAAAGAGATGTAGGACATAAATACATGGATCTTTTTATGGGTAGAGAGGCCCTCAGACTTTGTCCCTTCAACACCTACTATGTACCAGGCATTGTTCTGTACATTTAAAGTATATAATTTGATAAGTGTGACATATGCATACTAAGTACTAGACACATAGCAAGGATGGACAACAAGCAAAGCAGCACATAAAGCACAGCTGGCAAGGGATAAATGTGCAGAACGATAAAGCTGGGTAAGGAGATAGAGCATAGGGAGCAGGGGCTATTTTGACGAAGGCCCGCAAGATCTACGAAGGCCAGAGGAGTAGGGCCTACTTCCTACGTGTGCTAGCAGCACCTTAGCATCAGGATGCGAGTGAAGAAAACTGTCCCACTGTATGGACTGGTTTCACCAGGAAATTCATGACCCCTGTCCTCTAGTGGGTCTTAAGTGCTGCTTTCCTAACTTTTTCTCTCCTACTCTCTAAGACCCTTACTTCACACATTTTCTTCTCATCTTAAATCTCCAAAACTACTTCTCCTTCTTCATTCTTGGCTGATGACCTTACTTTCCATTTTACTGAGAAAATAGAAATAATCAAGAGACTTTTCCTAAGCTCCTACATCACACCCACCTGCCTCCCACATCTGTGCTCTGGCCCTCTTCCTTCCCTCTTGCTGCTGGAGAGGGACTGCCCAAACTCTGCCCGAGGCCAAACCCCCTACACGTGTGCTGGGTCCCACCTCCTCTGGCCTTCAAGGCTATCACTTCTGCAGTGGCCCCCTCTCTCGACAGTATCCTTTCCCTTCCTTTGGTTTATTCCCATCAGTGAAGAAACATGCTGTGATGTCTCCTGTTTTAAAACAAAGCCTTGGCACGCCCCACACCCCTTTTCTCTTTTCCATTTACAGTAAAACTATGCAAACGAGTGGTCTCTATCTCCTATCTGTACTTCTTCCTTTCTCAGTCTTAAGCATTTTATTGAGGTATAATTGGTATTGAATAAACTGTACATTTAAAGTATATAATTTGATAAGTGCGACATATGCATACAGCCATGAAACCATCATAATGATCAATAATGAATATAGCCATTAGCCCTAGAAGTTTCCCTGTGTTGCTTTGTAATCCCTGCCTCCCAACCCTGCCCTCTGCTGTTCCCCGGCCAATCACCAATCTCCTTTCTGTCACTGTAGATTAGTTTTCATGTCCTAGAATTTTATATAAATGGGCTTATATGGTTACAAATATTATCTGACTCCTCGTACTCAGCATCATCATCTTGAGAGTCATTTATGTTGCAGTATATACCAATAGTTAATTCCTTTTTATTGCCAAGTAATAATACATTGTGTGGATCATACCACAGTTTGTTTATCCATTCATGATTAAAAAACAGGTGAAAAAAAGCTTCCAATTTTTGGCAATTACAAATAAAACTGCCACTCAAGACTTTCCTATACAAGTCTTTGTATGGTCATATGTTTTCATTTCTCTTAAGTACCTGTAGGTGGGGATAGCTGACTCATATGGTAGTTGTGTATTTAACTTTTTAAGAAACTGCCAAATGGTCTTTCAAAGTGCTTGTACTATTTTACATTTCCACCAATAGAATAGGAGAGTCCCAGCTTCACACCCTCAGCAACACTTAATATTTAATTTTTTTTAATTGAGGTATAATTGACATGTAACAGTTTCAGGGTACAACATAATGATTTGCTATTTGGATACATTGGGAGTACAATAAATCTAGTTAACATCCGTCACCATACATACTTACAAAATTTTTTTGTCTTGTAATGAGAACTTTCATGCTCTATTCTCATAGCAACTTTCAATTATATAAAAGTTTTATTAACCAAAGTCATCCTCATAGCTTATTTATTTTATAATTGGAAGTTTATACCTTTTGACCCCTTAACATTTATTCCACCCCTCTACCTCCTGCTTCTGGCAACAACTAATCTGTTCTTTGTATCTATGAGCTCGTTTTATTATTTTGTTCATCTTTTTTAATTTTAGCCATTTAAATTAGTGTTAATGGTATCGCATGTGATTTTAATTTAACAAAGATGAGTATCTTTTCATGTACTTATTTGCTATTCATCTTCTAAGTGAAGTCTGTTCAGATATTTAAAAAAAATTTAGTTGCTTGTTTTCTTACTGAAATTTATAAATTCTTCTAATATTCTAGATATAAATTATCATGTGCATGGGTTTGCAAACATTTTCACCTAGTCTGTGGCTTGCCTTTTCATTCTCATATCTCCTGATCGTCTTTTGAAGAGTAAAGCTTTAATTTTGATGTTCAGTTTTTTTCTTTCATCTGTTTTTCTTTTTATTGATATCTAAGAAATTTTTGCTTATCCCAGGTCACAAAGATTTTCTCCTGTGTTTTCCTCAAAGTTTTATAGTTTTAGGTTTTTTATTCAGTTTGTGCTTTGTTTTTAATCAAACCTTATATATAATGCAAGTTGTGGATTGAACTACCATTCTTTGCATATGGGTATGTTGAAAAGACTTTTATTTTTCCACTGAATTACCTTTTCAGGTTTTTAAAAACACAAAATCCCTAGAATCTCTTACAACTTTCAACCAAGGCACCAGCCTCTGTGTCCTAAGGAACTTAGCTTTCTCATGCTGTTTGTCATCTTAGGATATTAAAAAAAAAAAAAAAAGTGGAAGCAGAAAAAGATATACATATCTCTAGATATCTAGAGGACATGAACATAGACTTCCTGGATTTTATCAGACAATCAGACTACAAGGAATATTGTACATCAGTGGTTCTCAAAGTGTGGTTGCTGGAACCAGCAGCATCAACGTCATTTGGAAACTTGTTAGAAATGTAGATTCTCACCTCTGCCCTAGATCTACTGAATGGGACAGAAACTCTGGGGTTGGGGCTCAGCAATCTGTGGGGGTTTTTTTTTTTTTTTTGAGAAGTATATACACTTTAAAACGTTTTAAAATAGCTTTGTTAAGTTGTAATCCATAGATCATACAATTGACCTGCTTAAAGTAGATAGTTTTTAGTATAGTCACAGATTTGTGTAACCATCATATAATTTTAAAACATTATTACCTCAAAGAGAAACCTGTACATACCCTTTAGCTATCACCCCTTATCTCTCCAGCTCTATACAACTACTAATCTATTTTTTGTCTCTATTTGCCTTAATCATATAAATGAAAATGTAAAATATGTAGTCTTTTTTGTCTGGCTTACCATGTTTTCAAGTTTCAGCCATGTTGTAGTTTGTATAAGCACTTCTTTCTTGTGGCCAAATATTTCATTATATGGATTTTCGTGAGGTGATGGACATTTCGGTTATTCCCATTATTCCCACCATTTGGCATGTGAACAGTGAACATTCCTGTGTAATATGTGTCTTCGCAAACCCTTTGGTGGATTCCACTGCACACTACAGTTTGAGAACCACTATTGTAGATGTGGGGAGGGGAACTAGGAGAGCTAGGAGAAGATAGTATTTCTAATAAGTAGAGAGCACCATTTATTTTTTAGGTCGTAATTCAAGGAAAAGGAAGCACTTTTGCAGTGGGACCTGATGATGTATGGCCCGTGGACTGATGTTTCTATCACTAGGGCTGCAGGGAGAGAGTGGGTTAAGGTAACTGAAGGAAAGGAAGCCCTGGTTATAATAGAATTGCTCACTTTTTGATCATTAGGCCACCCCTCATTAATTTACCAGCAAGTCATGTTCCAAAGGTCACCTGTGTTGAAGGCTCTCTCACTTCAGAAGGAATGACTAACTGGCACCTCGAGTTTCCATAGTTCTTGAAATTTTATAAAGCTTTTCTCTCTGCACTCCCTCTTTACCTTCAAACTATCAATATTTTCCAGTACAGCACACTATCTTCATTTTACAGATAAGGCCACTGAGTCATAGCGAGAGTAAACGACCCGCCTGAAGTCGTAGAGCAGGATGTGATAAATGGGATCACCTGCCCCTAGCCTCACTCAAACAGCTTCTCAGTCCTAGCTACCTATTAAAACCACCTGACAGGCTTTTTAAACATAGCGATATTCAGGCTCCGTACCTAGTGATTTGATTTAATTGGTCTGAGATGAAGCCCAGGAATTGGTATTTTTTAAAGGTGCCCTGGGAGATTTTTTTTTTCTGATTACTTTTTCCTATTTTTTTAAACCTTTGAAATAATTTTAGACTCAAAAAATATGCAAACTAGTACAAAGAGGTACTGTTTGTCCTTCCCCTAGCTTTCCCAAGTGTTAGCATCTTAAACCACTATGTAATTATCAAAACCAGTATATTAATATTGACTAGTCTACAGACCGTATTCAAATTTCATCAGTTGCAATTTTGGATAATTTTAGTTGCTCCATCTTCTTGGTGTCCTTTAATCTTTTTCCTGTGATTTTAATGTGCATCCAGGGCAAGAACTGCTGAGGTGGACAGTGGAGCCCTGCAGTTAGTAAGTCTTCCTTATGTAGACTTAATTCTCTGACATGTAAGAACCATGTCTGAAAAGCCAGTGTATTTCTAAGCTATTGTTATGCTGCTGATGGGGTAAATCATTTGAAAATTTCTGACTTCTTTATGAAGAAGTGTCAGTTGTTGTATCTGCCAGGAGGAGAAATGAGACTAGTTATATTCATAGCAAGGTTACTGGCGCCTAGGTAAAAATGGAAAATGGTGCACCAGGAAAGGAAGAGTTGAAGGGCTTTCAAATATGAATTCACAGTTTAGTAGTCTGGGTCTTTGCTGAATAGAATGGCATTCTTCGGATTTAAATGTCTGGAATGCAATTTAGATTTTAATTAGGCATGTGCTAGACCTTAATGCAGAAGTATTTATATGGGGAGGCCAAAGATACTGAACTGAAAACCATGCATTTCTTACAGATGGTTTATTAAATTTAAAAGTGTCTCTCAACCTCTACTCTTGACCCTGCTGTTGCAAAGATGAGTCATTGAAACATCAATTTGTCAGTTATCTTGAGTGAGTGGCTGGGTGCTCCAGCTGGATGCATCTCCCGTCAACCCGTTAAGCTGGGTAATTCATAAGAACTTTTATTTTTGTTTTCTCCTTCAAACTTCCTTTATCCACTTAGAATTTGCATTCTCATCTATTTATTATCTTCTGCTCTGAGTAAAAACAAAACTATGTATATATGCTGTGTGCAAACTAGCTTAGCTCTGAAGCCCTTTGGGGATTAACAGAAACCCATCCACCAGTAAGTAAAAATGTTATTAAATTTGAAACCACATCCCCATTACCAGCTCTGATTCCTCTAGGCCACAGATGTTCACTGTCAGCAAATACTTCCTCTGCAAAGCACCAGCTTGGAAGCATTTGTACCTAATAGCATTACATGTATGTTTATATCAGAAATCATATGCACAGATACATTGATGGCCCTCGGCTTCACAGAGAAAGCAGCTGGCTGCATTAACGTTAGACAATTGCCGGAGCTCAGGGCCTTGCACAGCAGACTCTCTTAGGCCTAGGCTTTTGCTGCCACCTCCTCTCAGAATCTTTTCTTGATTTCCTCCTCAGCCTAAGTCTTCTCTGCATATTTGCACAACACCCAGTGCTTATATGTGCTGAGCATAAGTAAATGATCTCTCCAAATTCTAGCAGTTAGCCAAGTTTTTGCTACAAACATAGTAAGTGCCTAAAACAGGTTTGTGTGGTTGAATAGATGAATGATGAATGAGTGCTACTTAATCAGCCTAACTGCACAACAAGCACTATGCTAAACCATTTGCATCTATTATCTCCTTTAATCCAGGCAACAATTCTAAGATGAGGAGGGGATTATTTTTCCCATTCTACAGATAAGGAAACTGGCTGAGAGGTTAAGTGACTTGCTTCCACATCACACAGAGCCATGCTGCATGCACTGCCTTAGTTGAACAACAACATGGCTGGCTGAGCAGCCAACTGGGAAAACAAAGAGCTCCACACAGGCCCCCAAGCTAAGGAGCTCCAACAGCTATGTGTGGGGTCTTCACCTAGTGAAGCTTTGGTAGTGCAGAGGCAGTGTCACTGGCCCTGTGAAAGGGTTTTTTTTTCCTGCTGATCACATGGACTACTCCCAGGTTGTACTATTTGGTGGGAGGATGGCTTGGAGGTGTTTACAAGTACCAGACAGCCATCTGGCCCTATGCCTTGAACCTCAGAACTGCTTGCAGCTTGGCCTCACTCATGATGTGCTGAGGCATGGAGCTTACAGTCCAGCTACTCAGCAAAGATTTTGAGCCACAATTTCTGACTGACTCCTTAAGCTTTGTGGCCAGTTCATTCTCTCAGATGTCCCCTTAAGTGCAAGGAGGAGCCAGCTCAGTCCAACCAGCTGGAGGGAGGGGTAAGCTTCTGCTTTGGCAAAGAAGGCACCAAAAGGATGAGGGAGAGAACTAATTTTCAGGTTGCCTCCCCAAGAGTAAGCCCTCCAGTGGGGACGTCCTCTGGGGATGAAAGCCCCAATTTCAGCGCCTGCACACAAGCCTTGCCAAACCGCTCTTCGGGTGAGTCATACTCTGATCTGCTCTCCTCCCAGGCACACACCTCCAGATGTTCTGGAAGACAACAGGGAGACAGGTAAGAGGAGCAACTCCTTTATGCCTGGAAGTTCCCAGTGGGGAGCCTGATTTTGCTTCCTGGCTTTTCTGATGAATAGATAATTCATTGTGGAAATAGCCCAGATACTTCTAAAGCTTCAGATATTCAAGTTTGAAATTTCTTCCTGGGGAAGGTACCTATTTCCTTAAAATTCTTCTCCTTCACCTTCTCTTTTTGTGCCTCCTACACCTGACAACTAGAATTTGTGTGGGATGGTTCAGGCTTCAGCATGGGCTGTCTGGGTTATTCAAATTTCATTTTCTCTCCTCCCCATTAGAATACTAATCCATATATGGTCTTTCTGGCACCACAAGTACCATCCTCACAGAACCCTCTAGAGAGACTGGTCCCACCTCCCACACATGTGGAAGGCTTGGCTGTTCCAGTAAATGGGCCCAGCTGAACAGACCAAGGGTGAGGTCCAGCCTAAGGCCAGCAAACCTCTGACTTGGCTGATAGGAGAGAAAAAAATAAATGAGCTGGCTCAACAAGAGTTTCTTGCAAGGGAGTTTAAATTAGGCGCCAAAGAACTGTGACAGTGGAAATGTGAGTGATTGCTGAAGCCAAAAGTTTGCAGTGTAGAGACCTGAGCAGCCACAGCAGGCCATGTGTAAGCCGGGATTTTGAGGAGCCACTAGCATGCACAGTCGCAGGAAGAGAGAAGTAACAACTATTTCCCCCCCTTCCCTCAATAGTATTGCATCTTATCCGAAGTCCCACAATATAAGAATCAAATCCCATATTCTACACTGGCAGCGTATTGTGGGCTTTCTGAGCAGCTCCCAAATAACAGCCACCATAGACCTTAACGATGGCTGCTGGGGAGGCGAAGGAATGTGGAGGAAATATTAGGAATCTATGGGTTCAGCGTTAAAAGAGGGTTAGGAAAAGAATGATGAGATGATTTCAAGAGTAAACTTAATATTCAAAACTATGATCTCTGGGCCTTGGAATGGTTGCATTTTAGACTGTTTAAAGAACAAATGCAAACAAAATCTTCACAATGGTGTCTTAAATGAGGAGACCCATTAACATTATAGTGTATGGGATAGAGTTGTTTTCAACTTTGTATGTGAGCAACTTTGGGGAAAAGCAACACTGTCACCAAGGGGAACTCCTGAGTCTATTTGGACAAATGCAATTATTTTGTTGCTTCATAGGAGGCAAATGCGGGTGTATGTTGGGTGGTTAAGCTATTGAAGGAGCATCAGATCTTGCTTCCACTCTGCCATTAAATCTTTGCAGGAATCTAAGAAGAGACCTTTAAGGAGTTTGTATTTTGTTTGATTTTTTTCTCTGTATTGGAGAGGGTTATTGAGTTTTCAGAAAACAGAAATTAGCCCTGCTCAGAGAGTTTCAAGAAGCTGCCTTTCAAAAATAACAGAAATTATGGGTTTTTCCTGCCTTACTAATCTTTATTCTATACCAGGGACAGCCAGCTGCATTAGTGGAATTGCTGCCTGGGCGCCCGGAGGAGGGTGGCTGAGCACCTGCTTGAGGAGGTGTTACAGCTTCTAGTGCAGCGAGGGGCGTGTGGGGCTGAGTATTTCTTCACAGACACAGTGTAGTGTAGTATAACAATACTTAGAAAACCAACCTGCCTTAAATTTGTTTACTGGTTTTAGGGGACAAGTTGGCAATATATTTCAAAAGCTGTGAATTATATGTTTCTTTTACCCAGAAATTTTGGCAATCTATACTAAGGAAATAATAAAGGATATGGAAGGGTCTTCATTTCAGCCTTATTCTTGCCACCCCCAATCCATTATCCACTCTACAGCCGGAGAGACCTTCTAAAACCAGATGAAAGCACTTTATTTTTCTGCCATAGCCCTTCAGAAGCTTTTCAGTATTCTTAGGGTAAAACCTTTGCCTTAATTCATAATGTCCTCTGCAATATGGCCTCTGCTTCACGGCTTTGGCATTCTCCAGTCACACTGGTTGCATCAGCTCTCGAGTATAAAGAACCTTTCTTTTCTACCTCAGGACCTTTGCACATGCCGTTCTCTCTGCCAAAAGCACTCTTCTTTCCCATTTCCTTGACAACTCCTCCTCATCCTTCAAGATTTTTGAGTAGACTTGCCTGTCTCCCCAAATCAGTTAACACACTTGTAATCATTTCCATACCCCCTTGCACGTTTACAAACTCCCATAAAACATGTAACTGCTTATGTAATAATGCCTTTCTCACTTGACAGAGTGAATCCCAATGGTCCAAATCTGCCAGTCTTGTTAGACCCTGTTAAATTGGTGAATCAATAAAGCATTGGGATTCTTTGGACATAGCGTAGTTGTTTTAAATGAAGCAATTTAGAACCAGGTGAGGGTTTTTTGGGGGAAGGGCTGCCAACTTAAGAAGAGAGGCTTTGCATGAAGAATCTTAAGAAGTGAGCAAAGCATTCACTGACCTTGAGGGAGAAACCTGAGTTTTAGATATTGAAGGAGCTGAAATTGATAGGAATCAGATATTTGAGAAGGTGCAAAACATTTGTTATGTTTCTGACCTTGTCTTCAGAGCATTCTTGTCCTCAGAGCATTCTTGTCCTCTGGCATATATTTGTATGCAGCTGTCATTTCCTATTTATAAATTAACCTGGAGGGATTGTGGGTAGGCAAGTGGACTGAAGGACAATGGTGAGTCCATGAGGTGGTGAGAGTGAAGAGGGGAAAGAATGAAAAAAAAAGTGTCCACTGTTCAGTATTTTGTGCATCCATTTAACAAATAGTCTTTGGCGACTTACCAATATGCCAGGCACTGTGCTAGAAACTTTTGGAGATGGGAAGTACAGATAATAGGGAGATAGAGGATTGAAAACTCAAGGTCTACAGGAACACAGAGGAGAAAACAACAATAATTTGCCAAAGCCATTGGTAGAAGGTGTCACGAAGAGGGTGAAAGAAAAATTGGAATTTTCCAGTCAAAAAGAGAAAAAAAGGCATCCCAGAACAGGGAATAACATGAGCTTGAAAAATCCCAGTGTCTGGGCAATAGTGAGAAACTAGAGTACAACGTGCATCAGGAACCCAGGCTGGCAAGCAGTGATAATAATAATAGCTGACATTTAGCAGACGCCTCTTATGTGCCAGACACTGCTTAAGTGCTTTATGTAATTTATCTCAGCTTTTAAGTGGCAGAGCCAGGATTTTGAGCCAAGGCAATATGAACTCATAGCCCACACTTATAAGCACAGGGCTATTCTACATTGTCAAGGAGACTGAATGCCATGCTAAACTCCTGAGAGGGATGAGGGTTTGGGAAAGATTTTATCATTTGGAAAATGACCCATTCAGAGTTAGAAAGTCCATTCTGAGAGCTGGGTGCAGACTGGATGTGTAAGATGTCATGAGAAGCAGAAAACATGGGATACAGTCCTGTCATCAGGAAATGGGGAGTTTCCTTAATAAGCAAAATTCACGAGTGAGCCAACGAAATTCAAGAGCTGTTGCTACCTACCGATGAAAATAATTATGAGTTCCAGAAGAGTTTAGAGACAGCAGAGCTAACCTGGTTAAATGGGTTGCTTATATTTTACCTCAAAAGAAGAGCAAGTTGGTGTGTCCAAATCGAGATTTTCTTTGCCTCTTTGCGGTGAAATGATTCTGTTTTTGTCCCCTAATACACTGGTTTGTGTCTCCTTAAAACTCGTGATTATCCCAACCCTCAGACTGTGACCTTATTTAGAAATAGAGTCTAATAGATGTTATTAGTCAAGATGAGGTCATTCTGGAGTGAAATGGGCAGCAAATGCAATATGACTGGTGTCCTAATAAGGAGAGGAAAAGAGACACACACAGGAGAGAAGGCCATATAAAAGTAGAGGCAGAGGTTGGAGTGATGCATCTACAAGCCAAGGAATGCCAAGGATTGCTGATAGCCACCAGAAGCCGAAAGAGGCAGGATGGATCCTCCCCTATTGGCTTCAGGGGAAGCATGGCCCTGCCTGCCAATACCTGGTTTTCGCACTTTCAGCCTCCAGAACTGTGAGGGAGTAATTTTTTATTATCTTAAGCCACCCAGTTTGTGGTAATTTGTTTTGGCATCCCTAAGAAGCCAGTACACAGGGAGGCTGAGAAACCAGAGGCCAAAGTCCTCTCCACTTACCCAGTTTTCTGGCTGTGGAATCCTCAGCCATGTTATTGAGGTAAACCAGGCTAAGGACAGCATGTTAAGGGCATTGACTCTGGGTTTCAAGTCCCCCCTCCACCACTTACTCGCTGGGCAACCTTAGGCAAGGTACTCAGTTGCCACGTGCCTTGGATTACTTACCTATAAGATGTGGTAGATACCAGTCCCGACTTCACAGGGTTGTTCTGAGGATAAAATGAGTTGATATACATTAGCATTCACAGCAGTGGTTGCTGTTAGCATTATTGTCACCAAGGGCACCATTCACTTGGGTTTGGGATGGGGAACAAGACTCCCTAAACCTTCACTATTTATCCACCCTATTGTAACTAGGCATGCCCCTGCCTCTGTGTACTGAGTACTCAGTGTTCTACATCCACATTGCCATGCACATGGCCTCTGGGAGGAAGGCTATGGGGGTGGTTGGGGGGGGGCTCTGTGCATACGTGTATGGGTGTGAGTGTGATTAAACACTTGTGTGCATCTCAGATTCAGGTCTGTATGCACTCACGCAGGGTTCTGCTGTCCAAGAGCCATCTGTGATTCAGTGACATGGCATCCTGAAAGCGTGCCACCAGGTGGTTTGCTCCAGAGAAGGTGGTGCAAGTTGCCAAGCAATGTAGAGAGGCTGCAGCTCTTGGATCTCAGGAATCACACCTCTGGGTCCCATGGTGCCCATTTCAAATGCAAGGGCCTGGGCAGAACTCTAAAAGCATCATTTAGAGTCTCTTTTCCCCAGATCTGGCCTATCCTGCAGGTCGCAGGATAGCAATGCTGAGAACACCAACTCTGAGTTTTGTGCTGGCAGCAGCGAAGAGCTGAAAAGAAATTGAAGTGTTCTCTAGGCTTCTCATCCTCTTAGCCTCCCCGATTTCCTAGGACTCTTGGCTTCTCTAACTCCAGGCCTTCTAGGTCTGGGGAGGCAATTATGCCTTCTATTCTCCAGCATTCTGGCTTATGGAATATAAACACAAGGAAATGAGCCAAGCTTGGGTTCACATGTCACTTTATTTTCCAAAGTAAGGGTTCCCCAGTAAACTCTGTAGGCTTAAGGTCAAAATGAGGATTTTTGCCCCTTCTGCCACCTTAAAATCACATAAGCCAGCCGTCCCTGATTAGGTGCCAGGCATATGAGTGAAGATGGGTGGGAGCCGCACCCCCACCCAACCCATCCCAGTCCATCCATCAGCTGAACACAATGGAATAATTCTGGTCATGTGGAGCAGCAGTGCCCCAATTCCCCATCTACAAAATCGTGATATATTATTTAATTTATTGTTTTACCCACTACACTTTAGAGTAGTTTGTTACTCAGCAATAGATAATCAGAACATTCACCTAGTCCCAGATGGAGATGCTGGAACGCTGAGAGCAGAAGTCGGGCTTGGAAAGACATGCAGGCACTCTCTAGTTATGCTTAACCAAGCAGGGCTGGGTGCCCAAGGAGAGCCCAGGCACCTGAGCGCAAGGTCCAGGAGAGTGAGAGGTGGGCAGTGAGCCCATGACTTTGAACAGTGTGCAAACCTGCCCCTGGTAAGCGGGCTTGACAGTGTCTGCCTCTCGCCACCTTGACTAATCAGATAAACCTCTCTCTGGAGGACTTTCTGAGAGAGTGGAAGGGTTTGTAGAAGTTTCTTCTGTGAAAACTTGATAGTAGAGGAATAAATATCACACGCTAACTGACAAAACCAGAAACAAATTAACTGCTTTGAATTTGTAAGGCAAAGACATACTTGGAAGACAGAAACTGACAAAATAATAGATTTTCCCTTCCCGATAGGTCTTTAAACCAAGCAGGCCAGGTCCCATTATACATCCTCTTGGCAATTTTTAAAAAAATTTCTCCCTTGGAGCCAATTTTACAATTACAATTACTTATTCATAGGAGTATCTGTTTAACATCTGTGCTTCCCTATCCTGAAAGCTCTGTGCTGGCAGGGAGTTTTTTTTCCACTGGCTCCCTAAGACCTAGCACAGTATCTTGCTCATCATAGATGCCCAATAAGTGTTTACTGAATGGATAAATAGATAAACAAAGTGTCCCTAACCTTGGGTCTGTGGAAGCCTGCCCTCGCCGGCTTCTTGGGCCTCATCCTGTGAGCCAGCCCCTTGGCCCTCCTCTTCCTCAGCTCTGCGTGGAGGCCTTTCAGCCTGCGGCTCCCACTCCTGGCCTTGCTGTGTGACCCACTCGTACGGCATCAGCTTCCCTTTAGTTTGCATTTGGTCGAACTGTGTTGGCATGAGGAAGGGAAAACTAATCACCATGAGGCAGATGTTCCTGTCCCCACCTTTAACTACCAAGCTGGCTGTGTGACCCTAAGCAAGTCACCTAACAGATTGGACCCGGTCTTCTGTAGATGAGCATAATCTTCTCATAACCTCACATGGTAGTCGTGGGAATCCAATCAGAAAATGAGGCTGAGACATTCTGTAATGCTCTCCAAACCATCAGCAGCGGAAGTACATTCATAGGATTAAAATAATACACAAACTTCATCCATGACTCAGGGTTTTTAAGAAAGGAAAAAAACTTTATCGGCCTATACTTCATTTACCATATAATGCACCATTTTAAAGTTACGATTCAGTGATTTTTAGTATGTTCACAGAGTTGTGTAACCATCACAACAATCAGGTTTTGAATATTTTCATCTCCCCCAATGGAAACCTCGTCCCTCACCCCTTTCCCCGCTAACTTCCCCAACCCTAGGAAACCACTAATCTACCTTCAGTCTCTAAAATTTTGCCTATTCTGTACATGGAGATAGATCCAGACAATATGTGACCTTTTGGGTCTGGCTTCTTTTACTTAGCACAATGTTTTCAAGGTCATCCGTGTTGTAGCATGCGTCAGTACTTCATTCTATTGTATTACCAGTTAATATTCTGTTGTATGCATATGCTATTTTCTTTCTTCATTCATCAGTTGTTGAATGTTTGGATCATTTCTACTTTTTGGCTATTATGAATAATGCTGCAATAAATATTCATCTACAAGTTTTGTTGTAGCCATATATTTTCATTTTTCCTGAAGCTATACCTAGGAGTGTAACTACTGGGTCATAATATAACTCCATTTTAACACCAGGGTTAAGGAATTTGCTGCTTTGAGAATAGAAAAGTGAGCTGTGCTGAATGGCAGGTATACATGCATGCATTTGTGTGTGTGTGTGTGTGTGTGTGTGTGTGTGTGTGTGTGTGAGGGTGTGAGGGTGTGTTGTATACAGATGACAGATGTCTGCAAAAGCAGTGCTGCTGAGACAGGAGCCACTTTGGAATACCATTTTGTATTCAAAATGGCTCTTGGCCAACCAATTCATTGTGACTCTGAATCTTCTGCCTGTCTGCACTCTTGTCTGAATGTTGTCCCTGTGGGGTGATGGTCCTCAAATAGTTACTCCATCATTAGAAGACTGACAAAAAGCAATTAAATCATTCTATAAGAATCAATTAGTTATATGACAGAATATTGTAAATGTTATCATTAGTTGTCAATTGTATGTTATGCACCTTTTAGAGCCATAAGATTTCTGGCCAGTGTATGGACATGTACATGTGCATACATTTTTCCCCCCACGAGATGCTGTTGAACATGTTCCAGCATGCACTATCTGGGTCAGCCAGGGTCAGAGCAGCAGCAGCAGCAGCAGCAGCAGCATCGGCTTCTCTGTCTGAGCAACTGGTCTACAAACTTTGGCAGAGGATGAGGGCAGAGAAGGCCAGGACAAGGACAGGTAATCGCCCATCATAGACTAGTACTTTCAGACCCTTGCCCTGGACCCCCTTTTACGGCCTGCTCCTTCTAGGCTTGAATTTGCCCCAGTAACTCTGAATCCACTCTCCCCTTTAAGAGAGCTCCACTTAAGTCACATCCTGCTTGTACCCTGGCCTGAGCCCAGGGTAGGAAGGCCCTGATTTCCCATCCTGGAGCCCATGACTCGCATCCCACAACATGTCGGTGACACAAACACATGGCCCTGGTATGCTTCTCTGTTGGCAAAATTGGCCCTTTGGGGAAGACTAATCTCTGGACAGACATCAGAACGATACTCTTGAGTTTCCATGCTTTGATTGCACAGGCTTTCCTTGAGCTGCCTTTTATTACAAGCACAGATGCAGAAAGCCGGCTACTTAACTGCAGTCAGCTGCAGTCTAGTCTGGGGTAGGGGCCTCCCTACTTGAGGAATGTTAATTCCCGGTTGATGGCAGTCTCTGATAATATGCTTAGCATTCTCCTCCCAAGCCATTCCTGGTGCTGATTCAGTGCTGCCAGATACGGTGGCTTTTTTTTTTTTTTTTTTTTTTTTTTTTTTTTTTTTTTTTTTTTTTTTTTTTTTTTTTTTTTTTTTTTTTTTTTTTTTTTTTTTTTTTTTTTGGTAAGGGGGGACAGAGACCTCAGTTCATCTGTTTTTTCTGCCTGGCCTAGCAGGGCCTCTGGCTCTCAAGAAGCTCTGTTCTTCTCTGCCCCTTCCTGCCGCCTCCCAAAGGCACCTATCAGTCAGGCACAAGCTAACTAAGGGGGAACACTAAGTTAGTTTGGAAAGACCTCAGGGGACCCGAGTGTTGAGCAAAGTGGGAGTAGGGACAAGAAGCCACATGTTTTCTCTCTGATCTCTGGCTGACAGTGAATGCTCATTCTGCCTCCAGCTTCCCAGAGCTTTTACAGCATTGTTTGAGATCATCATGCCCCTGGAATAAATGTGTCCTATGCCCGCCTCCTGAGACTGGGATTGCTTACTATTCACTGTCCTTTGTCTCTGCACACCACAATTGGGCCTGAAATGTCTAATCTGCAGAGAAAGAAATCTCACAGTGAGTTTTGAGAGAGAAAACCATGTTACTAAATGTATAAAGATTTCTGCAGAACCAGTAAGATTCACCTCATGATTAGTGCCATTTAAAAAAAATGGCATATTGATTTCTTTGTCAGGGAAATAAATTGATCAGGTGCTCACATCCTGCCATCAGATCAATTTTACTGCTGAGAGCATTCTTCATTAGATATTGTGTTAGTGCCCTTATTGATACATTCTGGGTTGCTCCTGCGAATAACGATTTAGTTTTTATTGGGAAGAGGATGTGTGGTATTTCCCCAAAGTGACTAAAACTGAGACATAAGTGAGATCAACTGGAAAACACCTCTGACATTTGGATCAAAAAGAGACTGCCCCTGACCAGTGGAGTTCTTGTGCAGTTCACAAGGGAGCGAGTTTCCCCCCAGGCAAACAGGGACCGGCCCAGCAAATACGAGGTGCTCATAGGTTATAACTATGGCTGGCTTACAGTGAATTAGACTCTGGTCCAGTTTTCTATGCACAGTTACCAGCTTCTGAATCGCCACTTTCTCTGCCTAATTTGCTTTCCCAGTGTCACTGGGGGAACTTGGAGCTTTCTAGGATGCTGGAAACTAGGGCAGACTCATTTCCCCTGGAGGTTCATCTCAAAACAGTTCAGGCAGCACTCACCATGCTGTAGCAGGGAAATGTAAGGCTGGCTTACTTTAACCTCTCTCCCAACCCTCCATGCCAATGCCATTCACACCTTGCCCAAATATTTGCAGGCACACACCAATCCTGAACAAATAATTGCCCATGGAGTTAAATTGTTTGTAGTGTTTAGTATTCTGTGCTGCTAGCTTCTCTCACACGTTTTACGATTTTTAAGTGCAACTAGCAGCAAGCACATTTGAAGGGTGCCCACAGCAGAGCATCAGAGTGAGCATGTGTGTGTGTGTGTGTGTGTGTGTGTGTGTGTGTGTGTGTAGAACTTTAGGTCCATTCCAGCCCCACCCCCCTACCCTCTCCACCTAATACCTTATGTGCTTATTTCATGCTAAAAATAGGAGTGTTATCACAGCCCTTCTGCAGGTGAAAGCTTTGTGGAAATACATAGTCTTTAGGTTTTTTCGGCTCCCTACCCAAGTTCTTGAATGCCAGATGGACAGATGCTGTTTGATTATACTGTGTGTGCACCGGACAGGCTGGGGAGGTGAGAGTAATGCTCTATCTGTCTGCTCTGTCTGTCCTGTCTGTCGTGCCCTCAGTTAGGGTCAGGGCAGGACCTGGGCAGGAGGGCTTCTCCGGTTCTCCCACCCCTGAACTCATCTCATACTGCAGCATTAAAAACAGTACTATGTGTAAAAAAAATCTTAGAATTTTGCTCTTTGACTGCCATACTTGGGATTATACTTGAAAAAAAAAAGAGGATTCTGGAATATTAGATGTAAATATGAGAAGAATAAATTCTTAAATATTTATTCAATTCCTACTTGGTACAAAGCAAAAAAGTTTCTTTAGCTGTGGACTCCAGGAACCACCTTGTAATGAGTTTTGTATGTGTATGTGTATGACATCGAGGAGTTTACAGTCTAGTCCAGGAATCAAGGTATAAACGTAAAAGTTATAGTAACATAATAAGCAATATACAATAGCAACTATTTAGCATGTATAGGATTTTCTTTTATTTCTTTTGGAATAACCCTCTTAGGAAAGTAACTGGAGCAGTTATGCAAATATACCCAACTAACCCAGTAGCCTCTATTCTGGGAGGAATGGATGAGCAGGGGATGTTGGGTAAGGACGGGAGGTCCAGGTGGTTGGATTTTCCAGGAAGTAAAATGTGAGCCTTAAAAGAACAACCCTACCCCTCTACTCCATCCAAGTAATGGCAGTGAAGAACACCTGCGCTGGGAACACATGGAAGCCAGCGCTGTGGAGAGTTACTGGGGAAATTTTGCCCCAGCATATTGTCATTTCTCCTGAATATGCCACCACGCGCTTGATGACATCTCTGTGCTAGAGGGGACGTATCTGTCTGTGCCTAAAGCATGTCAGGCCCTCAGGAAGCTTGCCCTTTTTATATCAGCAAAAAAAGACCTTAAAAAAAAAAACAAATATATTTGCAGGTCTCTGAAAAAAAAGCACAATGAATAAATTCTCTGCCCATGATATTTGCTTCAGGTAAGTCCCAGAGACTGACGAAAGCTCACCCAAATTTGTGTTCTCTCTTCTCGCCTCATCATGGCTGGATTATTTCCCAGCCTCCATTGCTATAAGGTAGGTGAGTGGGTCGGTGGGGTAAGGGTAGGGTGGCATGTGAGTTCAAACTAATGAAATGTGAATGGAAGTGATATGTCCAAAAACAGTTACCACTTATGATTCTCTCTCTCCTCCATTGTCAAGTGGACTGGAGAAGATTCTGAGGATTTAAAAGAGGGCAGAGTCACAAGATGGAAGGAATCTGGGCCCCTGCATGACTGCGTGGTCCCTGTCTCACAAAATTATGATGTAAGGAAGAAACAAATCATTATCGTATTATGCCACTGAGATTTTCGCGTTGTTGTTAGCTTTATTTACTGAAGTACGGTTTTTTTTTTTTTTAAGGTTATGCTTTTCTCACATGCTGTAAGATGTGTGTCCTAAATGTAGGTAGATCATGTAAGTGAGCATGACGGCAACTTATATTTGAATGTGTGCTCTTTTTTCTTTGGCCAAGGTTCTTTGGTTGTAATGAGGCTTTAAACATCGTTCATTTCTTAATGTATTTCCTCACCAATCTCCTCTATTTTCCACTGTCCCCCATGCTCTACTGCCATTGAAATGGCATTGCATTTGTGTGTTAAAGGAAAACATGGGAAATCTGAGACTCTTAAGCTGTGGGGAAATTTATAAAATATTGAAAATCAAAACTGATTATTATACAACTCTAAAGAATAGTTATCTTTTGAATATATCTTTTCATTTTCTTTCTAATTGCAGACATACATACACATCCAGTTTTTGATAAGAGTACTAGCTTGAATTTATTGATAAGTTACTGCATGAGAAGCACTTTTAAATATTTCTAATTCTCTGGATAGCCTTATTGAGTGGGTGTTATTCTCCCCATTTTCAAAAAAAGAAACTGAGGCACAGAGAGATTAAGTCATTTGTCTAAAATGACACAGTAACAATGTGGTTCAAACCCATATCTGTTCTCACCCAATCTTGCCTGTTATATTATATTAACTTATAGTACATTTTCCCTATTTTGGGGAAAAGAATTTGGGGGGTCTCTGGCCAGAGGCTTTGCTCTTGAGGATGGTAACCCTCCCTTCTCACAACTTGTCCAATAAAAAGGTACAAGGCCCTTCAGACCAGCGTGCTTTATATAGATCTCTCTGTGGGATCTCAAATCAGGTCTGAAGACCTTCATACTCACCTGTCCCATCTATCCCTTGCCCACCCTCAGCACCCGTGAGTTCCTGTGTCTCTCCTTGTCAGGATCCTGATCCTAAGTGGAGGCCTGTCTGACAAGGGAAATGGAATAGCTGGGATGGAAAAGTGAAGAAGGGCCCACTTAAGCCAGCAAAGGTGATGTGGAGGGAGACAATAGAAAAAGGGCTAGCAGGTGGATAGACAGGATGTGTTGGTCCCTGTTGGGCAAGACAGGTGAGGGGAAAAGAGGAGTCAAGGGTGTTCCCAGGTTTTTGTCTTGAACCACTGGGTGTGCAGCATGTGCAGGAAAGGACCAGCCTTAAGAGATAATTACGAGGGAAGCTTAGCTCCATAAACACCTCCCACATATAGCATCCTCTCTTGAGATGTTACAGGACTTGGAGGTTTTTCTGGGTCACAACATCAGGAGACAGTTTACTATAGCATTCAGGACTCTACTGAAATTGAACCAACTATAGCAAAAAAAATAAAGGAGAGTTTGATTCATTTTTTTCTATCACACAATATATCTGTGTTTTATGAAGCTCACTTGTGGCAATGTGTAACTTTTCTGGCTTCTGTGATTATTTTCTTTCTGTGAATACTGTTCCCTTGTATATTTATATTTATCACATTTATATACATATACAAAGCATTCTCTAAACCAGTTTTTTGAAGGGAACTCAGAGAAACAATTTGAAAAAATCAAAATGCATTTTTCTTGCTTTTGCTTTTGATGTCATGGGACTAACTTTCCTTGGATCCTGATTGTTTAAACTACTGGTTCTCATGTACAACTGCTCATCAAGATTAACTGAGATGCTTTCAGTAGATACAACTTCTTGCCACGAACCCTATTCTCAGAGATTCTGACTCATTGGGGGCTGAAGCAGCTGCTTTTTACATATATCAGAAAATCTGATGAGCAGCCAGGTATAGGAATCATCCAGTCATGTCCTCCAGTTTCATAATGCCAGCTTCAGATACATCTGCATTTCATTTTCTTTGAAGAAAAGATAAGCATTTTAGTATAGACATGAATAATGGTCTATTAGCAAAAACTAATGTTAAATTACTGACTACTTGCTACTGGCAGATACTAGGATAGGGACTTTTTAAGAATTATTTTGCTTAACACTAGTCATCATTGATGAGTTATAGAGCATTCTTAGATCTAAAGTCAAAGAAGCTGAAGCTAATAGAAGTTAAAGAAATTATTTGAATAATGAGTTCAAGTGAGAAATATAGTTAGAACCCAAGAATCTCTGACTCTGGAATGAAGTCTTTCTCTGAACCACTACCCTTGGATGCCAGCTTATGAGATTAGTGATCATTCTAGAATTTCTCAGCTACTTGTTACCCTTTGGAGGGCAGACTTTTTTCTCTGTTATTAGTGGGAGGGGAATAAGTCAGAGCTGACACACCCCACGAATGCTGCAAACTCTAGTGAAGAATAATCTTGTTATCACTCTGTCAAAAGAACTAGAGAGACAGCCCCTTTTAGGGAAAACAAACAAAAACAGAAGACTATCAAAACAAAAACTATGCTTTCTAAATATTTGAGATATAGTTAAGATCTTTCATTCTTGTCCTTTTTTTTTAAGAGTCAGTATTGATTTACTTTTATCACTTAGAAATAATATCTTTTATTGCACAGCTATTGTATCCAGTTAACTATACCCATATGATGCTTCTTCTCTTTGCACTGTCATAAATCATTGAGAGACTGTTAATAGTAACACTGACTTAATCACTTTGATGCCTCTTGTTGCTAATCGGGACTATAAAAATAGATGGAGGTGTGAAGAAATGTGTTTTTTGAAACTTGTCGGGCTTGAAGGGAGCAGAAGCATGGACTTGAAAAGTGAAGCCATAAAAGCCTTTGGGATGACAATGATAATGATAACTACTTCATCACCTCAGTTTTGCATGTCTTGCCTTTGCTTATTGGAAAGCCGTGTGAGGCAGACACTGTGGCCTCTACCTCCAGAAGAGGAAACCTGGGCAGCTTCCTAGTCCAAACTTCCTCGCCCCATCATAGCCTCCCTCAGGGTCCAGATGGATACATAACTGGCACTGGCCCATTAATGTTCATTTCTTGCATCCCACTGATGCCTCACAAGACCTTTGGAGCCTGTAATTTTCTCGTGTGCTTGATTTGAAGTGAGTTAGGCTGAGAATTGGGAGCAGTGTTAGGCTGCATAAACATACTTCAATCATTGGCAAAGAGAACAGAGAACCTGAATGGTCATTAGGCTCCTCAAAGGGGAATTTACCGTAAATTCTCAGCCTTTTCAATAGCTCTGTTTTGTTAGGGCATGAACTGGTGATATTTTCCTTCATTTCCTAACTCTGTGCTCACTTAAGGGTTGTTGCTTGGTAATATTCGATTTTCTTGACATTGCAGCTGAATTAGACGAAGACCAGTGGGAGCTGGAGTTGGGGGAAGGGAAAGCATCTCCTTGCCTTCGGGTCAGCTCCTGGCCCAGTTTCCCGTATTTAATGAACACAGTGGTGAACATAAGAGCTGACCCACATGCTGTGAGCCTCAATAGAATCAGGGCAGGTCTTGCAGAAATGAAGAAAAATATCATTTAAAGTGTTTCTGAAATTAAATTGCTTCTGCTGCTTCTTTATTTTTTTCCCCAATAGACCGGTGTAGCAGGCACTCATGTGATTTCCTAGTTGGAACTAGGCTGAAGGGAGGAGGGGAGGCATATAATGTCTTTTATTTTTTTTTAGGTTTTGTGGTTTATTAACCTGTGAGTAGTAGGTTAATTTCATCGCACTCTCAATTCTAACTTATCTGTGTCTCTGATTAAATGGCAGCTGGAGCCAAAGAACACTAGGTTGAGGTGGGGCTGGAGGCTGTGTGGAAGGGGAAAACTCTGACAGAAATTTTATATTAGAACTAGACACAGGTTTGGCAAGAACCCCATTAGGGTTCTATAGAGACTGGCAAGTGGCTGGTCCTGTAAAGAGCTTGGCCCAGTGAAATCTCGGTACCATAAGGAAGAAGGATGACATCGGCCTTGTGGGTACTTCTCATTTCCTCTTGGTGCCTCAGAGGACAAGAAAGAGCCAGAAAGGTGGGCCGAGTTCCAGGTCAGATGAGAAAAGTGAGACCCAACATATTCTAAATTATAAGAACAAAGAGAAGAATCTTATAAGTTTTAGACAGGAAAAAGAAGTTATCTACAAGGGAATACGAGTAAGATTGGCATCAGACTTCTCATCTGGAGGCTAGAGGATACTGAAACAAAATGTACAGAATATACACAAGAACCCAATTCCCAGCCAAGATATCATTCACCTGTCAAGGCAAGGGGGAAAAAAAGATGATTTGATGATATGTAATACTCTAGAGTTTCACTCACATTCACTATCTCAGCAAAATACTTGAAAAAGACTCAAAGAGCAAATGAACTAAGACAGAAGAGGATGAAGTGAAAAGGAAATAGTCTTGAGTGAAGGGAATCTTACTCTTGTGTCTGTACACCCTGAAAGATAAAGCAGTCTCCTATAATGGGGCCAGCAGTGCAACGGGTGGAGAAGAAGTTGAGACTTGATGAAAGAGTTCACAGTGAGATCAGGCCCCAAGACTGAGTGGGCTTATGACTCATATTTACCTGATTTTTAAAGAAAGGTAGTTGCAGTGTTAAAGTGTTCTAGGCCATATCACGAAAAAGAGTCGAGTTCACTTATGAACTCAACTCTAATAAAGAAGATATAATTGGAAATTTAAAATTATAAGCCAACCTAATGTATGATGCAAAAAATAAAATAAAATACCAACTGGAATCTAGTGATGTTTTAAAACACTATGCTGTGACTTAGTAAAGTTTATTTTAAGAATGCAAGAAGAGATAGAAATAAGGGTAACTATCAATATAACTCATTACATCAGCAAATTAAAGAGAAAATCATACTATTATATTAATGAATTTAAAAGATGTATCTTATAAAATTTTTATAAAAGAAAGCTAAGTAATAGAGAAATAGAAGTAAACAACTTAAGTACAATGAAAACCATCACCAAAACACCACCAGCAAATATTATCCTAAGTGGCAAAATACTAAATCTAATTCTGCTAAAATCAGGAACTAAAAACGTATATGCCCACTATTTTTATACAACATTGTGTTAGAGTTTTTAGTGAATGAAATAAGTCATGAAAAGAAAAAACTAATGTTAAAGTGATTATTTTTATTGGTGATACGCTTATTCTACCTTTCAAAATCCAAATCTCTACTGTTAGGTGTTAAAAAAACTAGTCACATTAATAAGATAATTTTGTAAGGTAGCTGGAGTAAGATACATATGTGAATATCAAAACTTATCTTTTTCTACAAGAAAGCAGACAGAAATGGAAATAAAAAAATAATTTATAATAGCTTTAAATACTATGACATATAAGTAAGTATATTAAGAAAGATGCAGGACCTATATGAAGAAAATTATAAAACTTTACTGAGGGACACACAATCTCTAAACATTTGAAAAGACTTTCTTTTTTCAGAGGAACAAATTTAATACAAAAAAGGTAATTTCTTTATCATTTCTGTCAGTATTCCAGCAAAGAGCTTTTGTCTAGGGAATTAAACAAAATAATCTTATAGTTTATATGAAAGAATACATTTTTGTAAAAGAAAAATGAGATGGAAGAGAGACTTTCCTCAGCAGATATCATCATATTTTTAAGACAATGAGATTACATCAATATGTTACTGGCATGGGACAGACAAAGACTAGCAGTACAGAGCAGATAATCCAGAAACAGAGAATTCAATGTATTCCAGAGGTGGCATTTTAATTCAGCAGGAAAAGGTGGGATTTAACAATACAGTTTTGGGATTCTTGATTTCCCAACTAGAGAAAAGCAAAATTGTATTACTGTCATACACACACGATAATGCAAATCTTGCCAAAAAAAAAAAAAAATTGGAAATTTTCACTTGTGCAATCTGGTGGCAGGGGAGATCTTAACCAGACTACTAGAGACCCACAAGTTATTGAAAACAAAAAATTTTTCACTAAACAAAATGAAACAAAAATAAGTACATTACAGTCACAGAAAAAAAATGAATGAAAGAAACAGGATTAATAGTCATACATCCAATAATACATAAATAATCTTGTAAATTGTCCAGATGGGACAAACTACCCACTAGAAAAAGATAAATGATGTGCAAAGACCATTGACATAAGAACAAATCCAATAGCCAAAACGGTATGAGAAGATATTAAAAGTTACTGATATTTAGGGAATCCAATTTTAAATAACAACAAGATAGAAAATGGCCCAAATTTAAAAGAACAGTAACATCATTGCTGGTTCAGGATGTGGAGGAAAGAGTACTCTTATACAATGATGGTAAAATCTAAATTTTTTTTTGTTTTTATGGAAAGCAAACTGTTAAAATCATTAAAATTAATACTACACATTCCTTTTGGTCCAGTAATCTGAGTACTGGGACTTTATTCTATATAAAAAACAACTCCCTCCAAACAAACCAAAAAACCCCAATATAACAATAACAACCTAAAAGAACCTACTAGTATGCAGAGATTGCGATGATTAATTTTATGTGTCAACTTGATTAGGCCATGTGGTGCCCAGATATTTGTTCAAATATTATTCTGGATTTGTGAAAATGTTTTAGATGAGATTAACATTTGTATTAGTAGACTGAGTGAAGCAGACTGCTCTTCCCAATGTGGGTAGGCCTTATCCAGTCAGAGTAAGAGAGAACTCCTTTTGCCTGATTGCCTTGGACTAGAACATCGATCTTTTCTTGCCTTAGACTTGAACGGACACATCAGTTCTTCCTGGGTCATGAACCTGCTGGCTTTTGGACTGGAACTTATGCCACTGGCTCTCCTGATTCTCAGGTCTTCAGACTTGGACTGGAACTATGCTGTTGGCTTTTCTGGGTCTCCAGCTTGATAACTGAAGACCGTCTTTGTGACTTCTTAGCTGTTTCTTTGGCAGACCTTGTCTAATGCATATTAGTACATAAAAAACAAAGTGAATATTTATTGGGAGAGTAGTGCTTTAATTAATTATTGTATTGTCATGCATACCATAGTATCTTGTACATATATTTAAAAGGTAAAAGCAAAACCAAAACAAAAGACATCTATAATTCTATGGCTTGACTTGGAGAGATTTCCATGGGATGAGTTGTTCTGAGAAAAGCAAGAAGTAGAAAAGTGTTTAAAATAGAATTCTATTTTTGTAAAACAAACAATGCTATATCTCTTCTATAAGTATATATTCATGTAAGTATATGTGTGTATGTTTGTACATGATTATATAAGCACAGGGAAAAACATGGAAGGACACATGTTAGACTGTTACCAAAAGATTCCTATTGGAGAAAAGAGGCCATGGTGTGGGTGGAGCCAAGAAGAAGGGGAGGATGGTTACAAAGCAAAACAAACCAATATGGCTGATAAGAGACACTTGAGCATTTAATCATAAATGTGTACCTACATATAAGGAACTTTAAAAATAAAATACAAAAAAAAGGGAAGAAAAAAACTGAATCTGCTAAAGACTTTGCAGATCTAGCATAACTGGCAAGACTGAGTTGATGCTGGTCAGGAATGCATCTCCATGGCACTCACTTGACCAGCTTCATCACTGGAAGTTTTGTCCATTATATAAGATAAGCCACTTGATAATTGTGGCTTCACCAAAACCATAAGCTATTTGGGGGTCAGATTTAAAACTAAAGATAGAGTTGGATATATGAGATGTGAGTTGGCCAGATTGGCACACCAGAGGACTCTGTATTTTTAAAGTAATCAAGAGACTGATAGCATAGGTCTGAAAATGTTTGTGAATGTTTACAAAAACTAAAAAGGTCTAGAAAGTTCCTCTTCTTCCATGCCCGGACTAGAATATACCTTCTCGAATTTTTCCAGTGTTAACATTGACGTGAATTTAAAAGGGTCTTGAAGCTGTCTTCTGCATAAAATAATTCTTATAAAATGATAAAGTTTTCTTCATGAATAGAGGGGTATGTGATGTGTATATTGCGCCTTTATGACTTTGGAATCCCAGAACCAATTTCTATGTTTATTTATGGAAAGAGAATTTATCGCATTGTCTCTATTATTCTTGCTACTCATTGCTGCTTCCCAGTGTGAAAATGTTTCTTTGGTTAGTCAGAAGGGGACACACATCTGACTTTCCAATAACTACCTCTTGCCTGCCCTGAGCACTTGCAGGATGGGCTTGTTTGATGGGGGCTCTGAAAAGGAGGGAAGTTCTCTAGCAGAGGTCAAGTGGCTTCTGCTACATTGCTAGTGAATCAGCCTAACCATCAGTAGGGGAAGGGACTGTTTGTACAGAGTATTAGGTCATTCTATTGCAGTTGCAGAACTGGCCTCTGAAAAGGAGATAGTGCAGGAAGATGTCTACATGGACATCACTCAGACATCTTCCTTAGACATCACCCCATCTACCTGAAGAGAGCACTGGATTCCCTCAAGGTGAATATCTTGCTTGGCTTTTGACAAATACATCGGTGTAGACTATGGCTGATTTTCTCCCCCACTGGGATGATCTTGTTCTTAAAATTTTTTATGAAACATGAAAGGGTTTTAATAATTTCTGCTGCCCAGGATAAAACTACATCCCTCTGATCTCTTTTCTCCTTTTTCATCTTGCGTCTTCTTGTCCCAGTCTCTTTGCCATCTCTCCACAATGCAATTTTTGACATTGCTAGACAGGGCATTTATTTAACTCTCCATGAAGTGTTTGCTTTTATACCAGTAATAGATATCTCATACTGACTCTTGGAGACAAAATAAATAAATTCTTATAGTTTTTGAGTGTTGCTGATTAGTATTTAATGGCTCTTTTGACCAAAACCAAATTGGGATGCTGGGCATTGTAAATTTTATTTGAACAAATCCAAATCTATTTAATTGGTACCAGCCTAGGTAAAAGGAGAGTAAGAAAGAGCACATGACTGCATAGAGGACAAATTATGGTAGATCCAGTCCTCAGGATATGCCATATTTCAGGCTACAAATGAGACACATAGTCTGGCAAATATATTTGTAATAGGGAGGCAATAAGACAGATCGTTTTATGTATGGAAGGTCCCAGAACTCAGAAGGCAATAAGTACTCCATCTTGGTGTATAAAACAAGGATTGCAGAAAACTACACTATTTAGATCTCAAGGGAAACAATTTGAGTTTCATTGCTGCCTCTGAAATGCCACTGTTCCTAGAGGATTTCAGAGGTCAGAACCTCACTCCGTTAAATCATTATTTAGGGGAGCCACATCAAGGTGTAACTTCTGCCTGCTTTTCAAGTAAATGATTAGAAAATGATTTGGAGAAATTTCTGGGCAGTTTTATGGACCAAGCCTCCAGATTGCTAATGTTTGAAGTAGCCTGGGAAAGAAGTAATTAAGGACATTTGCTGTAGGTTGCTGTGTTGAGTCTTGCTCCTGGGCACATTCTGCACTTGAAAATGAAATTGGAATTTTAAAAACACAATCAACATCTCTGCTATTTTACAGCTTCTGCTTAACCCCTGGGTTTCTGTCTTTAGTACTCTTGGAAATGAAAATGGACTTCTTGGTTACTTATAGTCCGAAGTTGTTGCTCATTTTTCCAGAGAAGAATGGTAATTGCTCTTACAGAATAGTAATATGAGCCAGCAGGATTTTTTCAGGAAAAGAGCCAAATTATTGTTAATGTAAGATCTCAAATCACTCATAATGGACTGAAACAATCTATTTTGAATTTGGAATACGGGAAGCAATTATTTTAATGGATTGAATTTCAATCTCTTCTGACAACTTATTTTTATTGAGTTTGGTTCTTTCAAAAATCAGGGTAAGTCACCTAAAAGTGTATTTCATGGTTAGAAAAATAGGCACTCTCCTCTCATTATTTCTAATGAAGGGGCATCATTTCATTAACAACATGGAGTCCTAGAGCTTGAAGGAGCACAGCAATTGTATTATTCATCTTCTACCTTTTATAGATGAGACACATGTAGAGAAGCCATGCTGGCTCCAGGTTTCACAGCTAGTTAAAAGGTAAGCAAGACCGGCAACCGGAGTTCCTGATTATCTGATGCTCTTTCCACTTCATAGTACTGCATATAAGAGCACACTGACCGACCCTATTCCTCACCTTAAAGATCATAGTTTTCAGTACAGTCAAGAGCTACTGTGGCCCTGCTCCATTACTGCAATCTTCCAAGGATTCCATAATTTGACCTAAAACAGCATCACTTCTGTTTATGTTTCTCTGTCTGGAAAAATGTCATTATTTACATATGTAAATTTTAATTGACTTAGGCATAGATTAAACTAGAAATAGAAAATTGATTATTGTTGGTAGCACCTTAGGGATCATCTAGGTCAACTTCTCAATATAGTCTCATCACGAGTAGAGTAGTTCTTTTCTTTTCCCCTGGAGTCAGTCTTGTCTGAGGCAGGCATGATTAGGTAATTTCTACTTTCTGGTAAACTGAACAATGAGCCCAAAGCACTTGAGTATTTCTGTTGGAGGAAAGGACCAGAAATGAACCAAATGTGAACACAGGCATTTGTCTCCAGGCTTTTAAAAATGTTTTTAGGAAACAATGAGCCAAGATTTTGATGCAGGGTCATCTTGTAGATAGCCTTCCTTCAGTGGGTAGGTTAGGTTTCTCCTGAGAAGGTGACCTGAATCTGTTTTTCTTCTGTGATGATATGGAGTTAAGTACTTGTTCAGTAGGTTAGAAGCAGGCACTGGTCTTGAACTCTCCCACTCACTCCTCTTCTTCTGAGGTTCTTTCCAGAGAATCTATAAAAACAAGGACCAAGGAACAAGGACCACATGAGAAACATATTACCAGCGTTCATAGTAGTAATATGGCTTAGCAAAGGCCCAGTAACCAGCCGCTGTTCCCCTCTGCCTCCCTCTCCCTTCCCCCAGGCAGAGCATCTCTGGTAGAACTGAATTGGGCAGGCCCCATGTCTTAAACTTGAGCTAAAATGTCATCTTCCCTCTGAATTTCGGCTGATTCTCACTATCCCCATCTCCAACCTAAAGAGGGGATCTTGATTTGTGAATCAAAGATAGGCTAATCCAAAGCACATCTGTTAACACCAGGAGACAAGGAGCTAGACATTAACAAGGTGCATATTTGTTGCCAGTGTGTAGCCCAAAGTGGGTTTATGCTGTTTGGCTCAAGGCCAGGTCAGCAGCTCAAGTCAGGCTTCTTGGTGGGAGAGAAGAGATGGATGGGCATTTTCCCAGGTGGCAAAGAAGGTTGTCATTTTCTAACTGACGAGTGCTAAGGAGTTCAAAGGCAGGAAGTAGAAAAGGAATTAATATCATTCTTGTTAAAGGCACAATACCATCTGGCAAAATGTGAGCTAATGAATATCACACTCTGACCAGTCAGAGAGACGACCCCTTCTCTTGTGGAAAAGGCTAGGAAGTAAGTGAAGAGAGGGCTGAAGTGTGAGTCTAAAATCCTTTTTTTTTCTGTACTATGGGCCAAAATGTAGGGAAATAAATTGAGAATTTTCCTTTTTAACAGTACTTTGCCATTTATAGAATAAAGGCTTATGGGTTCATAGATTAATTATGGAGAAAGCTCATATGACTTAATGTGAAGCCTAAACCAGAAAAAGAAATTAGTGCCATTTTATTATTTTCAAATGCAACAAGAATTAGTAGGCTCATAGTCATTTGCTTAGTGAATTTCCACATTTCCTAACAATGCTATCAAGAAGAGATATATAATCTCGGGCAAGTTACTTCACTTCTCTAGGACTCATTTTCGTCAGCTATAAAATGAAATTTTGAATTGGATGCTATCCTTTCTGACACTAAGATTTTATAATCCTACAACTTGAAATTATTTACGGTTGTATAAGCCAGGGTGAGCTAAGGAGAATTCACTCCATTTTGTGCTGTGGTGCTTTAGAGAAGTGCACAGAACAACTGCTTTTGTGTATGAAGAGTCAGAGGGGACACATGAGACTTCTTAGGAGAGGGGTGGAATAAGGTGGCATTGGGAAGAAGTGAGAGGCATTTCTTCTTTTAGTTCAAGAGGATTCAGAAGAACATTTCAGCAATTATCCAGAGGTCAATGGATCAGGCATTTGATAGAAGTAGATTTCAAGCCAACAAATGACATCAAGAATTCCAAGTTGTGGACAAAGGAAAGCTTTTACATTTACCCCCTCTCCAAAAGGAGATACTCTAAAGGACACTGTAGAAATATTAAGAATTGGCAAGATGTTTTAATGTGGAAACAAGCAGACTATATATAGTTTATTATGTGCATGAAGATACTACTACTTTTTTTGTTTTCAATTAACCCTTTCTCTGTAACCTTTTAATAAGAGTATTTTCAAGTAGGGGATGGGAAAGATATTACCTTTAAGTGGGGTATATTTTTCTAGATATATTAGATAACAGTAGATCTAATATTATTTTCAGTTCTAAAAAAGTGTAAGCAGGGCTCTTGTGACTTTGTGACAGGGTATAATCTATAATAGCATATAAAACATTCTTAAGTTCTGGCTTTTAAAATTCTTAAGACTCTTAAAGATAGCATTAGGAAGCTTCTTCTTGATACAATTGAATTTATAAGAAAAATTTTGTAGGTATCTATGTTTTTATGAGTATAGCAAAAATAAGCATGGCAAAGTTCACATAAATGAAGTCTGAATCCATGAGGTTTCTCTCTACTAAATATTATTCATTATTTTTCACTTTACTTCATGCCAGATTATGAGTTAAGTTTAAACTTGGACTCTCTTGCTAAAGTTTTCTTATGAGGAACCCAAATTTTGGTAGGGAGTTCTAATTTGTCTATATATAATTTCTAATTTGTGTTGTTCTATTTTAGAGTAAAGATAATGACAAGAAGCAGAAATTGTCCTTTAATAGACAGATGAAGGTAATTACAGTGATTATAATAGATGCTGGCAAATATTGCAATACATCGACTAATTTAGTTCACATTATAGAAACTATTAAACTGAAGCATTAAATACTAAATGTGCACTGTTTATTAAAAATCATATAGCCCAAATACCTTTGAATTGGTAATTTTATGGAAACCATCTCCCACCTTTACTGATCTAAAAATTCATGATGCTTCCTCTCAAATCTAAAAGTTATAGCCCAGTAACATACTCTTCTTTGCACTTTTCCTCCCCTATTCCCTCCCTTCTTCCCTTCCTTTCTTTCTCCCTTCTTTTCTTTCTTCTTTCATGAGACCATTAAGAGCTTGCCTCTCTCTTCCTGGGGATTTATACCTGAGAAGTTATATGCCCAAACTCTTTGTCTTGACAGGGGTAGAGGCACTAAGAAATGGCCACATAATCAGAGACCAGAGATTGGGAAGGAAGAAAATCTTCACAATTTCAAAACATCTTGGTCCATAACTCTTTTAATGCTGCTCCACTTTCTAGAGATAAAAAGCACTAAATAATACCCTGGATAAAAGAGACAATATATGAGAGCTGGGGTCATCCTGTGTAGTTGGATGGCTACTTTTTATTTGCAGGATTTCCTTCTGGCTGGGTCTTTCTAAAAATTTTTCATTTTCAAGGTTGACTTGACACTGGTTTAATCTGGAGAGCTCAGCCTTTGCTCTCTCTTCCTACTTCCTTCTCAGAATTGATGCTACTTTTCAGCAACCCTTGCAAATGCTTTTTCTAAAAATGTTCTCAGCAATACCAGAATCCTAATTATCCCTTCTGAAGCAGATGGCCTAGTGCCACCTGCTCCCCCTCTCCTCTTCCAAAATAAATTTTCCTCTTGACCAAACTCCCTTGATTTTGCATCGGCATTTTATAGCATTGTACAAATTATGCAGCACTTAAATCACACCTAATTACCATCCCTGCCAGCAGGGTTTGCTACCCAGAATGGAAATGGGAGAGCCCGAAAGAAACCAGAAAGGAATCAGCCATTTGAAAGGAGAATTAAGTACTTACATTCGCCGGCCGTCTTCTGTTAGAAAGACTGGGAACTCAAGACTATCAGTTCTTAACCCCCACATAGCCTAGTGAGCAATTAAAAAGCCTTTTTCTGACTGGGTTGTTGAAGTAAGACCATGTGATTATAAAGATCTGGCAGGAATAGCTCTTCAGTTCTTTGAAAAGATTGTCTGTGGAAAAGGGAGAGCCATCTCTTTCCACAGAGGATGTTGATGGTTTAATTCCAGAGAATGTCTGATGACCTGGGGTTTTTATTATCCCTTTATTTAAAAAAATTTCTACTTCTGGATTAGTTTGATTTTATTCTCCAGTGGTTCTGAGCCAGTTTCCCCCCCACTTTATTTTGGTTAGCAAAATGTTCAGGAGATGTTAAATAATTTTTAAGATTGATCAAAGTCAAATATAATTAAGTATTAAGTCTTGCAGAGCACATTTTAAATATTTTTAAATATAACCTGCGCAACTCCAGTTCTAGTAGCTAAAGGCCTACAATTAAGGGTGGTTGGATACATTCTCAAAATTCCTGGTGTGCTGATTTTCTCATTTTAATGGGTTTTAAGGGCAGTTTAGAAATAAAATTCAACCACTTAATATGCCATTTAGTGCCACCATACTGATATTTTTCATCTTTGCACATGCTATCTCTTCTCTCTGAAATATCTTTTTTCCCACCGTTAGATGCTTTTTCTGATTCACCATCCACCTCCCTCCTTACCTGTGTTTCTTTCACACTCCTTCACACTGTTGCACGTATGTTTGCTTGCCAACATGAAAAGGTGAGTTCCTGGAGATCAGAGCTGTGTCTTTTTGTCTTAGTTTTTACTGCATTGCCAGTGCCCATCACAATGCTGGGGACATAGAGGGCACCAAATAGATGTGGCTAAATTGAAGAGAATAGTAAGCCTGCTCCATAGCCCACCCATGACATCTTTCATTCCCTCTTGGAAGAAAGTATCACCCTGCAGCAATGTTGAACTATTAGGAGCTGTGCTTTTAGGCATAGGTGTCTCATTGGCTACCTTTAGAGTCACTGTGACCATCTGGGCTGGAGTGGAAAACAATCGTTTAAAGATGTCTCAATAGTCTAACATAGATACGGACATCCATTTTCTCATAAGTGGGAAAAAGATTGAACATATTGCTGTTATGCTTCAAGGTAGCACTTTTTGTTCCCTATTTGAAAGAATAAAAACAGTTGTTGAAATATTTATGAAAGGTGGTAAAGGAAGTAAAATTTTGCAAAAAGTAAAAGATAGAAGAGTTAAAATTAACTCATCACTAAAGACCAGTAGAACTTAGAAAAAAATTTATTTTATATTGTACATTATTTGATATATAAAATGTGTAACATATATGTTATAAAACATATTAATACAATAAACACCATGAATTCACCACCCAGCTTATAAACTAAAATATTAAAAATATAAAGTCAATCCCCAAACAAAGCAGAGGTTAAGGGGGCTTCACTCAGTGGAAAATCCATGTTTAACTTTTTACTCTTCAGTCAGTCTTTCGCAGATTCAACCAACTGTGGGTGGAAAACAGTTATTTTCCATCCGGCTGAGAATCTGCGGTTGGGAATCTGCGGTTGGGAATGCGAAAATACTGTTTTCCATCCGCAGCGTGTTGAATCCGTGGGTGCAAAACTTGTGGAGGTCGGCTGTGTATATTGAAAGAAATCTGCATGGACCCGCACATTTCAAATCTGTGTTGTTCGAGGGTCAACTGTAGTTTCATCTGTGTGCTTTCTCTATCCCTAACTACTGTTTCTACCTCTGAGGTAGTGTTCTCTTGCATTTTGGATTTATTATTGCTATTTGTCAGAATTTTAAATGATAGAGAGGAAGACATGCCAGAATATGAATATGGCTTCACATCACTTCTAAAAATCTGTTAAACTTATCTGATAAGCAGTCGTTTCCATGGCTTGCTAATCCATTCATTCATTTCATTAATATTTGTGTGATTTTTATGTGCTAGACCTTATACTCAGTTCTGGGAATACAACCACGAAGAAGTGATAGTTCCGGTCCTCACAAGGCACATGACTAAGTGGAGGACACAGACCGCTAGACTGGCAATTGCCAGTAGAGCAGACCATGAGTGTTACAGGAGGGCGTCCTGAGGAAGCTCCCGGGAGGGGCTGTCACTGGGGCCTGGAGGTGGACACAGTGAAGAACGGAGAGTTTAAGGTGATTACAGGGGAGTCAGTGTGTACAAAGGTCTGGGAGCATTTAAAACCTGGAGCATTTGGGGGAAGGCATGGAGCTCAGCAGACATGAACTGTAAAGAGCAGGTCTAGGAGTGCGAGTGGTGAGTCTGGAAAGGAAGGAAGGATTGAGTAATAGAGAGCCTCGTATGCCATTATTAACCAATGATGTTTTTTTTTTTTTAGCATATTCTATGTTCAAAGCACTGGATTTGGCACTAGAGATATAATAGAACAAATCTTTGCTTATAAGGGACTTAAAATCTTCTTGCAAGCTGAAATATATATATGGGTTTGTGCATGTACACAAAGAGCACAAAAATGACATCAACAACACAGAGATGGCTAGGTTTTAAATAATAGTCATCACCAAGGGCTACATAAAACCCTGAAGAAATATTTGAGACTGAAGATGTTAACAACATGTTCTAAATCAGGTCTTCTCTCAGAATGCTTAGGTATTTTGTTGGCAAAGGCAATAATAACGTTCCTTTAAATAACTGTCATGCTTCTGATTTCTAGCTTCCTTAAGCAATGATTATGGAATTGCATTGTTTCAAACATGTCCAAAAACTACCAGCTGTCTTGAATAATATTCTCTAAGATAGCACTGCCCAAAAGAAATTTCTGTAGTGATGGAAATGTTCCAGGAGGCCTTTCAACAGCAGTTTACAGGCAAAGACTAGAAAAACAAGCAGTAAATGGGAATAAAGATGGAGACCGGTATTAAATGACAAAGGTAGAGAAGCTTGGTCTTCGTGAACATGTGCAGTGAGGCCTGTCCCTATAAGTGAAGGAATTCTAAATAGATTAGTGTTTGTGGGTTTCAGTCTCTTCTCTCACCACTCCCTGTACTGCCTCCAATGACACTACTTCATTACCTCGGGCATTTTCATGCCCCTGTAGTTTGCTTATTCAGTTTACTCTGTTGTAAAGGTCTTTATCCCCACTTTGCTTCCTATCTACTCCTCTTTCAAAGGGCCTACCTGAAATGCAGCCTTCCCGCATCACCAGTCACAATTGTGGCCTCCTCTGTGGTCCCGAGCAGTATGGCTACAATTCTTCCAGCATTTATCACATCTTCTTATCATTGATTGTGAGAGAGGTCTGTCCCACTATACTATCAGCCCCTCCAGAGGCTTGCCTATTCATTGCTACTTTTTCCTTGTTTAGACTTCTGGGCAGAGATACGCACACAGTAGGTTCTAAAAAAATGTTGATGTTAGTGAGGGCACTCAATTCTGTGATGGGAACAAAGGGTTCCATCGACTCTAGTGCAGTTCCTGTGAAGCTGTAGACCTGGTACCTTCAAATGACAAACACCCAGCATATCTGAGCAAAATGTGTCTTGTCTTTATACATTCCTCCTTTTCATGAATATCCAGTAGATCTAGGGGTTGCTTTGACATGCAAGCTGATTAACTGTAAGCAAGACTAAAAAGGCTTGAAGAAGAGTCACTTGAAGACTTTTATCTTCCAAGGATTAGTTTAAACCTTTCTTTATCGTCTTCAGTGAGAACAAGAAAAAACAAAGGGAAAAATTCATTGCCTGCCAATTGTCTGTACAAAGGGACTTACAAGTGGATGTAAACTCATCTAATACATACAAGCAGAAGCCATAAACTCAGAGGCCTAAGTTAAAAGAGTGAACTGGCTGAGGCTTCTGGAAGGTAAAGGGATTTTTGTTTCCAAATTTATGATTGACATGTTGTGGTCAGACTTATTGTGGATTCAGGAGTATCCTCTATTAGTGTTCCTTGGGGTAGATGCTTTGGCTATTCATATGGATTCCCACCCAGGCTAAACTAGTAATTTGCTACGGTGCCTAGTAGTTCAATTAATAATAATAATCACTAATATTTACTAAGCTTTTACTTTGTGCCAGGTGCTGATCTAAGCCCTTTACATGAGTGAACCCATTTAATTGTCATGGCAACCCTATGTCATAGAACTATTATAATCATCCCCACTTTGCATCTGAGAAACTGTGGTCCAGGGAAGACAGGTAACTTACCTAAAGTCTCACAGCTTGTGTCTGGATATGCAATATTGGGATCCAGGCCATCTGTCTAGAGTTTGCACATGTAAGAACAGTGCTGGTATGACCCCCAGTGGGGTCAGAGAGGTTTGGAGGAAGTACACATACCCTCAGCTTATTCCTGTGATGTTGTTATGGGCTGAAATATTGATGTTCTAACCCGCATGACCTCAGAATGTGACAGTATCTGGAGATAGAGATTTTGAAGAGGTAATTAAGTTAAAAATGAGGTCAGTAAGATGAGTGCTAATCCAGTATGACTGGTGTCCTTATAAGAAGAGGAAATTTGGACACAGACACAGAAGGAAGACCGTGTGAGGGATAGGACAGCCATTTACAAGCTAGTGAAAGAGGCTTCAGAAGGAATCAACCCTGCTAACACCTTTATCTTGGACTTGTAGTCTCCAGAACTGTGAGAAAATAAAATTTTGTTGTTTAAGCCACATAGACAGTGATGCCTTTTATGGCAGCCCTAGCAAATCAGTGTAGATGCTCAGAGGTGGTTAGTGTTGTCCCCACCTTTGTTTTCATAGACAGTATTGCTAAGGAGCTGGGCATCTCTGTCCATCTGGTCTGGGTGGAGAGTCAGGGATTCCTGTGGTGATGAGTCCTTTGTTGGGTGGCTGCTGGTCAGCAGAGCGCTTTGCCTTTCTGGTCTACAGCCCACTGACCTCTGGTTGCTATTGCATTTGTGGATCCTTGTTAAATCATCAAGTGCAACGTATTAAACTGCATTGAGCTCTCTGAGGGAACTCTTTTGCCTAAGGCCTTGGGCCTTTTCTTTCATAATAATGGATCCCTGGAAAACTGAAACAAAAGACTTGGATGGGTGGGTACCTATGAAGGCTGAGAACTTCTCTCAGGTGATTGAAATTCACACTAAATCACTTCTCCCCAACTCAGAGCAACCTAAAGAGAAGAAAGCTCTTGGACCATCTTGATAGAGGCTGTATCCTAAACACTGATGAATTTCCTGCCAAGCTCATTAGAATATATGAAAGATTAGAAAATCCAATTAAAATAAGACCCAAATGTGTCTTAATGTTTCTGAGCTTATTATCAGGTAGGTCTGAATTCTATTCTGTTTGCATTCTTATGCAATCATCTCCGCTTTATTTCACAGACCAAAATATCTTTTTAATAGGCTTCCAGCATGGACAACTGTGTGCTGTTAAAATGGAGGGGATTTCTAGTCTTTCATTTCTTTGCCTTGGCCAATGAGGAGAAAATGCCCACACACTTGGGTATGTGCATGCACACAAATACTCAGAGTAAGTTGAGTTCCACTTAAATATCTATTTAAACCACAGAGTTTAAAACCCACCTCTCCTCCTTGCTTCTGATTCTAGGGCAGAACTTTTTTTTGGCTTCATCACTTGAAAGCTAGTTTTAGGGTGTTTACACCATCTTATTAGCTTGTGTCAAAGGCATTCAAGCAATAAGTATTCAAAGCCTCTAATGTGTTGTACTGAGGAAGATAAAAAGAAGAGAGGGGTAAGGTTGGTTGCTGTCCTTATCTTGAATTGGCTGACAGGACTCACTGATACCGAATAAGAGCTGCTGTACGCTAACCTGTGGAATCCTAATCACAGATAAAGTGGTAGTGCAGTCAAGGGAGACAGCAGAGTGGACTGGCAGGGGACATTTCTTAGGAGGGTCTGCTCTGCTCTTAGAAGCTTCCCCATTTCTGGGAATCACAACCTTCATCCACAAAGTCATAAGATGGTTCCATAGGTGAAACCTGGAACCCCCATGCTGACCTTAGCTGTGACAATAAGAATGGATGCCTGAACCAATTGATCCAGCTGGCGCTTCTCCAGTTAGTTTGTGGGACTGGTCCTGAGGCTGTGAACTAGGGCCATCTTCTTTGATTATGAGAGTAAAAGACAACATGTGAGTATGATAAGGAAGGAAGATGGAAAGAGCTTGGGTTCTTGATGATATTATTGAGTTTTCATGCCAACCCTAAACTTCTGATTGAACTTGAGAGATAAACGGTATCTGTGGAAGTTATTGTTCAGTTTTCCTCGGTTGCTGTAGAACATATTCCTAACTGACACAGACCAAGCTCAGGTGTCACCTTTTCTACAAATATTCCTGTTTGGAGTAATATCTTCCACGTGTTATCCTACACAATCCTCTACTTATTCCTGTTCTTATTTCTTGCCTAGAATTTATCTTCATTTATCTGTTTCTCTTCCTGGAATCTGAGCTCTTTAAGAGTGGAATATACCCTGTTTCTTTTTATCTTTCCAGCATCAAGCACAGTGCCTGCTTCATTGTGGTCAGTAATGACTCCTGAGTACACTATGGCCCTTCCAGAAGTGCTGAGTTAGCACAGGGAGACCACGTTGTTTATGATGGAGTCCAGAAGAAAGGCGTAGGCTGATGGCCTTGGCATCATCTGTTGAGGGAAGGAGGTTAAAGATTGACCCAGAATAGAGAATGGGTAACTCGAGTGCCTGTCTTCTTTATCTGGCCCTGAGGAAAATTCCTTTCATCAAGCAGGATTGGGAGGAAAGCAGAGTCATAAGAACAGCATTTCAGTTACAAGAACTTTGAGGATGGAGTGGAATGTGGACTCTGGAGTCAGATTGATCTTCCTAGAACCCTCACTCTTCTAAATACTAACCAGTAATTCAAACTCCTGAGCCTCAATTTTCTTGTTTGAAAAGGGGATTCTGGTTTTTGACTTATAGCTTAAGTCAAAAAGCCATAATGAGAATTCTACGAGAAAATATATAAAAGTTTGTTGTATGTAATAGTTGTTCAATAGTGATGCCACTATTATTGTTTTTCCATAGGGAAATTTATAACAGAATGATGGTTCTGAAGAGCAGAGGGCAGAAACCATGGGTTGATATGAGTTCTGGGGAGTCCGTCCCATCTGGATGCATTTGTGAGCATAAGTAGAGGGAATAGGAGGGAAATGTGCAGTCTCTGTGGCAATTGTCAGTGGCAGGGTTTGGGAGGCAGGATAGGGAGACATTAACGAAAGAAGGGCCAGCATTTCCTGACAGTTCTTGGAGCTTGGGAAGGAGGCACAGGGCAGGCACCAGGTTGGTGTGTATAGAAGTCATCTGCAAACATGGCACAGTGTAAGGAGCTAAGGCTTGGGGCTGACTGGGGCCACTCCTTCCACCTGAACCAACCAGGGGACTATGTGACCTTGAGGAAGCCACCAAGATGAGTTATGCGGAAATGGTTTGTAGTATGTGCAGTTGGAACAGGAACTCTAGGGGACAGCCTTGGGACTGTGTCAGACATGAATGAATACATGCAGAGCATCTCTTGCTAACATGCTAATGAGTTTAGTGTCACTAATTTTGGCTTTAAAAAATAGACTTTCTTTATTAATAAACTTTATTTTTAGAGCTATTTTAGGTTCACAACAAAATTGAGAGAAAGACAAAAATTTTCCATACCGGAAGCCCTGACTCATGCACAGACTCTCCCACTATCAACACCCCTCACCAGAGCGGTACATTTGTTACAATCAATGAACCTACACTGGAACATCGTTATGACCCAAAGTCCATAGTTTATGTTGGAGTTCACTCTCGGTGGTGTACATTCTATGGGAAAATCTATAATGACATATATCTGTCATTATAGTAACACACAAAATAGTGTCGCTGCCTTACCAATCCTCTGTGCTCCACCTATTCATCTCTCCCTCCCCTAACTATTGGCAACCACTGATCCTTTTACTCTCTCCATAGTTTTGCCTTTTCCAGAATTTTATATAGTTGGAATCATACAGTAGAGGGTTTTTAGAGCTTACAGAGAACCATCATAACTACAGCAACTCTGTGAGGCAGGTATTATTATCCCCACTTTATAGCCAGGACACTGAGGCTCAGGGAGTGTAAGGTTGTTGCAAGGAGATCACGTGGCAAGTGAGGGTGCTCCCAGATCTTAGGATCCCCTTCCTACAATCTGGCCTTGCCAGTGTGGAAGGGGAAAAGGTTCTGATGGTTGTGACTCGTTGTTATCCTCTTTTGCTTGGATTTTCTGTTCTTTTACTCTGAATACGCAGTTTTTCTGCATCTGTTTCAGCCAGAAAGAGGTTTTATTTGCTCTAAAGCTCCCATTGAAATACTGCTGTCTCCTTTTCTGCCATATCAGTCCTGAAAGACACACTCCTGCCTCGTTGATCTCCTCATGTCTCCCTTGGGCCAATCACTCTCCGCTTGTCCCCATCTCATCTGTCAGTGTTGGATTCTCATCTCAGTCACAGCACAGCCTACTTCTGAAAAGTGATGTTCGTTCTTTGCCCTGTCATTGCGTACATTTCCATCTGAATATCCAGCTCTCACTCCCCCATCCCCCCTTTTAAGGTGTTATCCTGTGATTCGTTACATTTAGTCAGGCTGTTTTATAAATGAATTCTCTAATGGGACAGACAGGTCCTGTAAAAACCCTAGATCCACTCTGTAACCACATGTAGCTGACAGAGGAGGCAGGGGTGTGAGGTAGTCTGAGCTGGAGTTCTGGGAAGAGAGCATCCATGTTACAAGCCTGCCTGTGTACAAGAAAGCAGTGGGTATGGACCATTCTAGTGGTTCCCTGCATGGACCAATGATCAGAGTCCAGGAGGAGTTTTCTCAATGCGTTGGTTCTGCAGAAGACCCTGAGATGTTTGCAGAGCCAAAGGACAAGCCCCTCAACTGAGATTGAATTTTCTGCCACCATTTTGAAGGAGGCGTCAGCATTGAATTTAAGCTGATCTAAAGTTAATGCAGAAATGTGATCTTTTTGCATATTGGAGTTTGTAGACAGATTCATTCCTGCTTGCTATATCCTAAACCTGAACACATACCCCCTAGGACCAAGGCCATTCTCATACCTAAACATCCCCTTTCCACCTCTACTTTCCAAACAGCTTGCAGTTCTAAGCAGAACTGCTTTTCTATCTCATTGCATTGCTCAGGTACTGAGAAGAAGCTTCTGAACAAAGCTGTTTATGTGTAGGTTTATGTGTAGTGTACTTTATCCATGTGAACCTACCTCTCTGCATGCAGACAGCTTAGCCAGAAATGGGCATCTGACACACAGACACCACAAATGAGCAGCCTCAAGGTGGCTTGGCAAAGAGAACTCTGCTTGATAGAGCTGCTCTATACTGGACGGAGACTGGCCAAAGGAGTCCTACTCTCAATGAGTTTGAATGCAATGAACATAAACTTAGCAGACACTAGCATGGGAAAAAGTCGGGGAGAAGATGGTAGACAAAAGCTCAGCGGCAGTAAACACCATGAGTAAACAGAAATCAGAGGGGGTAAGGTAAAACTGTAGCAGTGGCTAGAGATGTGGAAAGAGAGAGAGAGAGACTGAGACTTAATCTCCAGTATGATGAATTACTACAGTAAGGGGTGATAGATCCACTTCTAAGAGAACACAGGATAACTGAGCACAGAGAATCGTGTTGATTCCTCAATGTCCCAAATGAGGTTTGACTGTCTTGCCATAGAGATGGTTTCATGTTTTTTATTTCTCTGTGTGTCTTTATATTAAATTCCCTTTAACTGATGCAACCTTCTAGTCTTTTAATCTTGAAAAATGTAACACAGCTCTGAGGCCCTGTCTGCCTAGATTGTTCTCTCCCTCTTCTCTTATGTCTAACTTCTATTCTTACTTTAAAACTCTGTTCAGATGCCCCCTCCTTTTGTCTTCTTCTCTTTCCCCACTTCCAGGCCCCATGCCCAGTGCTCCTCAGACTGTGAATGTGTCCATCACTGTGCTCGATTTGCCATGTTGTAATCATGTTAATCATCCCTATTAAATATCTACCTCTCGATGGCAGGGATTACATCTTATTTATGTTTTTAATCTAATTAGCAAATGTCAGAACTTTAAGTTGAACTAAGATCTTCACTATTAAACTCTTTACTACTGTTTTGTCTTTCAGTAGTTTTTTTTTCAGCAAGAGATTTTTTTCTAGCATCTTTATACACACACAAATGTAGTCATCTTTAGTTGCAGAAACCTGTCTACACCTCAGAGGAAGGCACAGTTATTTGTTACTCCCAGGTTTGCTTGCTCATTTCTTCGGTAAAAAATAAACAATGATTTCTTTCTTACTGAAGAGCAGTAAGGTTGATAAATTTATGGTTAAACAAATCTTTAAGATCTATTCTCAGGTGCCAACTATGTCAAAATTTACCAAATATACATGTGGGAACAAAGGCCTAGAGGTTTATAGTAGGCTCTGAATGAATCGAAGAAACAGATTCTGGAAGCTTAGCTACAGAAAAACTAAACATTGTCAGGGGGAGAACAGAGAACCTACTTTTGGTGGAGGGGGGCCTACTGACCAGGCAAGCAAAGTGCTTAGAGTTCGAAATTAAAGGAGGTATCACTCTCAAGGTCATGCTTGAGAACCTGAGAGTGATACCTCTTTAAATTTTGTACCCTAGATGCCCTACTTTCCTCAATGTAGTCTTGGCTTTGCCTATGGATTTGTTATTTCAGAGCCTAAAACAACCTCCTCACTATTTCTTATGCCTTTGTGACAAGAAGATTTTGAGAAATGGGATTGTGCTTGTTGTGTTTCCTGCCATATCAGCACAATGCCTGGCACACTGCTGGCATCTAACGAGTGTTCATTGAATGAACAACTTAGTAGGATCTGGGGAAGCTAAAGTAGATTCAACAATAAGTTGTGTCTATCGTGTCTTTTAGAGCAGACAAGCAGAAAAACACTTGCATCCTAGAACTGATGACTCACATTAGGTGAGAAACAGGTCATTGTATCTCCAAAGCAAGAATGAGTTCCAACTCTTTTCCTCTCTAGTGGATTTTTACAAAGAAAACACCAACATTTAAATAACTAGTGTAGGCTTGTAGTGATAGGGGACTAGATGAGGTGAACTTTGGAAGAACCTCTAAATCTTTATTCTGTTATTCACTAATCCAGTAATTATTTATTCCTCTAGCAATCATTTATTGAACATCATTTTATGTCATAATTGTGGCATAATCAAAGGCCTGGGTCTATATATAAGAGCCTTCTTGATCTAACTGTAGGAAATTGGTGGGGCTGGTGTCATTTTCTGAGGGAGATCTACTGACAGTGGGCTAGATCAAGCACCACACTGCTGGTAAAGTCCCTACATGTCCAGGGTCAGCAGTTGGTTAATTGAAGAACTTATTAAGTTGAGGAAGCATGAACTATGATTCATAGGTTCCCTAGAAATATATAAATGTGTATTTATTTGCTGATCTTTTAATACAAAACCAAAGTCTTTGAATATGGGTACTGCATTCTGGGGTTCAGCACTCTCTTTCTTGCATAACCAACCCAACGTGCATCATCTTTGACTGCCAGTTTTGGAGTTGTTGTTGTTGTTTTTTTTTTTTAGGTGAGGCAACCCTTGGTTGACCTCACAGATTGCAAAGACCTTGTCAGTTTACAATTCCTTATTTTCTATTCTTTATGCCTATAGCATCTGGTCTTCCTAGGTGGTCTCCCATCCAAGTACTAACCAGGCCTGACCTGCTTAGCTTCTGAGATCAGATGGGATTGGGCTTGTTCAGGGTGGCATGGCCATGGACAGTTTTCGTAAAATGGAATGAGAATTCAACACTTGGAAGTGATCTATGTATAGAGAACTTCTAGGTTTTTATAATCCTCCCTCCTTCACTCTTTAAAAAATTTTTCATCCACACCTAATTCACCAGCAATTTCTAATGGCTTAGCTTTGTGAAGTCTTTCAAAACATTTGACTAAATTTTAATTACTGATCTTTCTTTTCATAATTATATTTTATCAGTTTATAATATACAAGTATATAAAAATATGTAATTATAGATACACATTCTTATATAATATGTAAGTATATAAAATAATATGTAATTAAATTATGTAATTATAATAGGTAAACAGTTGTTTATGTTTTATGCAAAACATAATCATATAATTCAGCTGGGAGAAGTGCATGTTAATGAGAGTGTGCTGCTAGCTTCACCATAATGTTCAGTGTGCTGTGGCCAGCAGTCTGTATGTTTTCCAGAGGGACTGGAGCACATTGGTTCTGTCAACTCAGCTAGTAGAAGTAGGTTAAGAGAATATCTACTAAATTCATATTATATTTTCAGTTTCAGAATTTGGTCTTCCAGTTTGGAAGGCCAGGAAACCACTCTTGGTAGAGACAAAAGGGAATCAGATTTATGATACTGGCACAGGCTAATGAATTTACTGAGGTCCAAGATCTGCAGCAATTTATTAAAAGTTCATTCACAGTGAAGTGTAACTGTCAAAGGACCCAGGCTGTTGGGAGTCTGCACAGTGAGCATATTCTCTCTCTGTTATCTCAGCCCCTCTTATTTTTTATTCCTTCATAACCTAACCTGTCAAAGTCTGTAATTATTTTAATGCCTGCTTATCTGCTAACTGCAATTGAGGGATAAATGAGGATATTAAAAATAGATTTAATAGGCTTTATTTTAAAGAGCAATTTTAGGTTCACAGCAAAATTGAGGGAAGGTTCAGAGATTTCCCAAATAGCCCCCGCCATCCTGTTTGCATACCCTTCTCCATTCTCAACATCTGCCAGAGTGGTACATTTGTCACAGTTGATGGACCTACATTGACACATCATCATCACCTAGAGCTCATAGTTTACAATATGATTTACCCTTGGTGTTGTACATCCTATGGGCTTGGACAAATGTATAGTGACATGTATCCACCATTATAGTATCATACAGAATTATTTCACTGCCCTAAAAATCCTCTGTGCTCTGCCTATTCATCTCTCTGTCCCTCAGCCCCGGGTAATGACTGATCTTTTTACTGTTTTCATAGTTTTGCTTTTCCAGTATGTCATATAGTTGGATTCACACAATATGTAGCCTTTTCAGATTGGCTTCTTTCTCTGAGTAATATGCACTTAAGTTTCCTCCATGTCTTTTTATGAATTGATAGCTCATTTCCTTTTAGCACTGAATAATATTCCATTGTCTAGATATACCAGTGCATTAATCCATTCACCTACTGAAGGACATCTTGGTTGCTTCTAAGTTTTTGCAGTTATGAATAAAGCAACCATAAGCACCCACATACAGGTTTTTGTGTGGACATAGGTTTCCAATGTATCTCGGTAAATACCAAGGTGAATGAGGATTTTTGTTGGTTTTTCTTTGTTGTTATTTTTTTTTTAATGATGAAAGACTTGATGAAGTTGCAGGCCACTGGGAAAGACTCACTAGAAAATAAGAAGCTGAAGTCACAAGGGTGTTACAGATAATAGAGATACCAAGACCCCAGGGAAGGGGCCAGGACTTAGTGCAGTGATTATTTTCACATGGGAGAGGTATTTCTTATTATTTGTAATTGGAGAGAAGGAGGAATGATAATAAGTTGGCAGGAAATTGAGGGAATTCTCATAGTAGCTTCTGTTTTCTTGGTGAAATGAGAAGTCTTGTTCTGAGAATTTCAGAAGAGTTAGGGAGGCTTGAAGAAGAGTTCTGGAGAAGAGCCTTCTCACCAGGGAAATATTCAAGCTGGCTGGTTTTTGGGGCCTATTTGGGCTTGGAGGCCTTTATTTCTAGTAGCCCTCAAAGCTCAGAGGTAGACATGAGGAAGTGAAAATTAAATTGTTCTAGAGTAGCTTTGCCAGGTGGATGCATGGAGCTTATAATATTGGCAAGAATGCAGTTGAAGGGATGGCTTCTCTGAGGTCTTTTTTGCCCATTTTCTTGTCTTTCGACCCTGTTTCTCTGCAATGGGATCACTGACTGGGTGAATGAAGAGAGGCTAGTGATTGGGCAACACATGACTTTAAGTGTCTTAGGAGCACTTTGTTGACCTTTTCTTATTTTGAAGGACTCCAAAAATGCTGGTCATGCATTTTGGGATTTGACAATTCAAGAGTTTAGGTAAATAAACACTAACTGAAAGTTTTTCTGTGGGCCAGTGCCTAGAAATATAAAAATGAATATTAAGAGGCTTCTATGTTCCAGGAGTTTAGAGTCTAGCAGGAAAGACAGATAAGTAATTACAAGACAAATTATAATGTATTAAGTCCAAAGATAAAGATGTTTACCCCTGGCTTCCCAGAGAAGGGTCCATGCTGACTCAGTCATTTCCCCATTGCAGAAGGACCTCAGCTTGGCCTCTCTGATCAGAAGGGATGCCTGGAGGGCAGCTGGTCTGGGTGGGGCTAGAACACTGGCTTCCTGTATGGAAGCTAGGGCTTAGCTTTCAGGAGGGAGATTCTGGGTTCCCTTTGGGGTCTGCGGAATCAGTAAGGGTGAAATTTGGCTGCCCAACCACCGCAGTGTGGATTATCCATGACAGGCAGCCTAGCAAGAGCAATGTTAGTCTTTGGCAGATTGCATTCTGCAGCAGAGCAAAGGGATTTGCTCTAAAACCCCACTCATAAAGTGATCTGATAGGGCAGTTTTGGTCAGGAAGGGGCTTCCGGACACTGGTCTTATCAATTGTAAAACTTTGGACTCTTTCACATTGCACACCCCAATAAAGCCTTCAGAGGTGTTTGACTTTTTGGAATGGACTCTCAGGTAAGGTTGGGAGGCAGCACATGCTGAGGCCGGCTATGGATTTCACTCTTGCTATCTGACTAAGGAATGGTATTAATAGTAGTAATATTAACAACAACAACAACAATAAATACAACCATTGCTGACAGTTATTAAGTACTTGCTTAATGAGTGATAGGAATTTGTTGTTTAATTACTAACATAGGTTATACAGTAGATGTTAGGGGACTTATTTGAAAGATTATGACTCAAGGATTGAAGAGTTTGAGCAACTTGCTCAGAATCGTACAGCTAGAGATGACATAGCTAGGACACCACCTGAGTGTGTCTAACTTTAAAGCCTGCATTCTTAACCACAACGGCTCACTGCCTTAGAGATATTTACATTTGTGTATTGCTTTCTAGTATTTAAGTCACCTTTATCTCCTTTATCTCATTTCAATTTCACAGTGTTCCTGGGTGGCAAACAGAACAGGTGTTATTGGCCCATAACATAGATGTGGAAACTGAGGCAATTAGTGGCTAGATGACTAGCCTAATGGTGCATGGCTGATCTATAGCTGAGCCTCTAACCAGTGTTTACTGATGTGTGCCTTGTTCCTCTCTCTCTATTCCATTTGGTTACACAGTTCAGTTTCCTTTATGGGACTACAGGAAAGATGAGAGAATACAATGTCTTTTGATGAACTTGAATGCCTTTGGAAATAGCCCAAACCACACATGAGGAAACATCCCTGAGTTGGGGTGTTTCAAACATCTATGGTTGTTAAGGTAACAATAAGATGGCATGATACTGAATTTGAAGGGACTGGGTTTAACCTCTGCATAGACTGTACATCTGGACACATAGAGAAACAAATCCAGGAAAGGCCTGCCTGAGACTGACTTATTAAATTTTGGTTGTTTGCCTTCTGATGTATACCCTGGCCCCTAAGGTTCTTGGTGGTCTTCGTCTATCCTTCTGCATTCTGCCTATTCCTCAACATTAAGAATGAATATCTCTTGTACTTGGACAGTACTCTATACAAAGACTTCTGCATATGTGATCTTATTGGCCTCTCATAATAGCCATGAAGAAAAGAAAGTCAGGGCAAACATTTTATAAATAATTCTTAGAGGGTTCAAATGACATTTTCAGGATATACAGGTATTAGGTGGTAGAACAAGAATACAAACACAACCCTGTAACTCTGAAGTCTATGGTCTTTTTACTGTAACGACTTCCCAAAACCCATCTGCTCTGCCTTCCAACTCCTCAGGGCTTGAAAGTTCTCAGGCTTAGGCATTCCTTCTGTTAGCATGTTTCAAATGACTGACAACAGAAATGCTTAAAATCTGGTGGAAATTCCTGGGATAGGAATTACTTGGATTGGAAACCTTTTACCAGTGTTCTTCAAATCACATCACAAGAGGAATATACTCACTTTACTATTGCCATGGTCCAGTCTTCCAGGCATTTCCACTATTTTCTACAGTGAATCTTATCACGTGCCAGGGTATATGGATACTCAGTGTAAATACACTCTCGCCACCCTGTCAAAGTCATAATTTTCCATGGGTATGTCAGTGGCTCCATCTTTTTTATATTGGATGAAGAAAAGAGCTGTACAATTTGAAAGAGAGGCAACACAATTTTTATTATTTATCACTTTAAAGAAATATGTTTGGCACTTGTTTGGCTATACTTACTCTTCATGGGTAAGCCAGCCAGGGGAAAAGAGGTTTTGAGGGTGTTAAGGGTGGACATAAAAATAGCCTTGGGAATTTTATAGGTAGAAAAAACCATAGGGATTTCAGTCTGACCCTCATAGTTTATAGATGTATGTATCCATTGGGATGCTTTTGGTTGCAAGTAATAGAAAACCTACCAGCCAGGTTTTACATAAGGACACATGTTGTTTACTTAAGAAATTTGGAGGAGTTATAGTCTAGGTTAGTTCATTGGCTCAGTGATAGTTCCAAAGATGCAGGTTCTTTTTTCTCTGCCATATCTCTATGTGGCAGTGTCTTCCCTTAAGGTTACAAGATATCTGCTTCAGATCTATGCATCATATTTCCCATGAAAAGGGCTGAGAGAGGAATCAAGAGGAATCTGTGGTGATGGAGAGTGTTTTTCCCTTTTGTAACTTTTTTTAAAAAATACACTTAATTTTTTAGGGTAGTCTAAGGTTAATAGCAAAGTTAAGGAGAAGGTACACAGATTTCCCATATATGCTCTGACACACACATGCATGACCTCCCCCATTACCAATATCACTCAACAGAGTGGTGCATTTTTTACAATTGATAAACCTACATTGACACATCATAATCATTCGAAGTCCATAGTTTACATTACAATTCACTGTTGGTGTACATTCTATGGTTTTGGACAAATGTATAATGACATTATTATCTTATCATACAGAGTATTTTCTCTGCCCTAAAAATCCTCTACACTTTGCCTATTCATCCTTCTTCTTGAAGAGGTTAGCATGGCTAACCTTATAATCAGCTCTTTGTTCTGCTTCTGTAGATATGCTTGCTGCATAGGCCAAAGGGTAGGGTGACCTCGAGAGTAACTAAAGACTCATTTTTCCCTTTTGCTTGTTCTGTCTAGATAACAGATACATTGACTAAAGTTGCTTTTCAAAAATCTCATGCCTGTAATTGCCTGTAGCCCATAGCAACTCCTGAGCTCTGTAACCATCTGAGGACAAATTAACCAATCAGCTCATGCCAACTGTAAAGCTATAACTGTGCAGGTAAGCCCTATAAAAGCATGGTTAACTCTGAGCTCAGGGCCCAGACCTTCAGAGCGCTAGCTCTTCGGGACCGCTGGTGTAATAAACCTGGGTTGTCCAAGTCCACATGGTGCTTGATATCTCACCAGTCTGATTGTTCTACAACACTCTGCCCTACCTGTCTGTCTTGAAAATGTTATGTAAGCCCTCTAAGAATTCCTTGAAAAGCATTGATCTTTTTACTGTCTCCAGAGTTTTGCTTTTTCCAGAACATCATATAATTGAAATTATATGGAAGTAGCTTTTTCAAATTGACTTTTTAAGCTTAGTAATATATATTTAAAGTTTCTCCTTGTCTTTCATGGACCAATAGCTTTTTCTTTTAGTGCTGAATAACATTCTATGATCTAGATTTACCACAGTTTACTTGTCTATTCATTTACTATAAGACATCTTGGTTGCTCCCAAGTTTTGACAGTAATGAATAAAAATGCTAATAAACATTTGTGCACATTTTTATGTGTACATAAGTTTTTAACTCCTTTGGATAAATACCAAGGAGTATAACTGCTGGATTATATGAAAAGAGTATTTTAATTTTTTAAGAAACTTCCAAATTGTCTTCCATAGTGGCTATACCATTTTGCATTCCCACCAGCAATGAATGAGAGTAATATTGCTCCTCATTCTTGCTAGAATTTGGTGTCAATGTTTTAGATTTTAGCCATTCTGTAAGAATTTTTATAGTTTTAAGAAAGCTGTTATTATTAAAATACAGTAGACTCTAATAATTAAATTGTTGGTTTTTAAAATTATATATACATGGTATTATCAGTATTTTGTGTATTTTGATAACAGCCCTTTATCAGATTGTCTCCATTTTTCAGGGGTAAAATTCTTACCCAGAATCTCCCCCAGACGATTTCCCCACATGCTTCCTAGGACCCTGAATACTGAGAAAACTAGGAAAGTGAGAATTCAGCATTTGTAGCCTCTGTAGTTGGAGACAATCAGAGAAAAATGGATTGAAAATGCCTGCTGGGTGGCCAATCATTGGTACCTGACAAATGTAGATGTTGAGGTTCTGAGAAACAATGGCACTTTCCTGAGGTCACATAGCTAGTAAGAGGTAGAACTAAAATCCTGGGTATCCAAAATTGGAAAGTGATTGTGTGGAGAGGGAGAATTTTTGTATTAGTGCACCTCTCTTACCACCTGATCCATAGAGATCATATGACTTGGTTTTTGACTGATCAAGATCCCAGAACTGTAATCCGGAGTCTGATTCTTTATGGACCAAGTTGGCCATGGTGGCTATCAATTTTTTCTTTTTCTCTTTGCTTTCATGCTAAGATACCAGGTCAATTATCTGGCCATTACAGCATATGGTGGTGTTTCATCTGCCAGAATTCATCTGTTGCAAGGTGTTAGACCTTTTTTTATTGGCCAAAGGACAAAAGAAAAATATTTGGGTCTCTAATTTTCCCAAGGTGAGCTATTTTAGAAATGCTCAGAAAGTCAGGTAGGAAAAGATCACAGCCCATATCAGTAGCTTCCTCCTGGACTGAGAGGAGAAGATGGTTTATTTATGTGCTTGGGATGTTGTTGAGTGCACGCTCAATACCCAGGTCTTTGCTCACATGAGCATAGATAACACTAAGCAGTGAATTATTAAAACCGAGAGAGACTTGCTTGATTCGCATCTTTTCTGTATTAATGCTGCAAAAAAGCAACTTCTACTCTCTTGACTTACTTGAAAAACTTCTCAGGGCTGTTATTTGGAATTACTTTTGCCAAAGATTTTAAGTTCAATATAGGTCAAACCCACCACATAACAGTAATTTTATTCCTAGGAGGATGCGGGTAAGCGCTGTTTGGGAAAAACACATCATATTTTAATGGCACTGGAGAAGCAGGCACATTAAAAGAATCTTGAAGCCCAATCCTTTCCAAAGAGAAAGCTCAGTTTGTAATGCTATTTTTAATGCTGATGAACTCTACCCTACATATCTATTTAGTGTGTGATATACTGAGTTGGAGTTTCCAGAATTGGGGTCATACTGTACTTCCATAGTATGAATGAATAGGAGGACAATGGGACATTAGTTTTACTGTATCTTGGTGCGTGATATTCTGCCTAATGAGCAGATAAAGGGCTGAAAATGTATTAAGAGCTACTTTAATTACTTTCAACATGATTAAGGAGATCCAGAAGAGCATGGTAGAAAATTAATATTTGTATGGAGAATGGAGGGATGCACATAGGTAAATTCTCATCAGTGTGCATAGGGACACTGTGATTCTATGGTCAGATAATCAGAATGTCATGTACAGACAAACTTCATGTATTCCTGGGCCTGTGATCATTACACCTCATTGTAAATGAATGAAAAGCTGTCCTGTTTTGGTCTATCAGTCTCTCTTTAGTCTGATATCCATTCTCTGCTTCTACTACCCCTTTTCAAGTTTTTAAACTTCATTCATTCCCAAAGCCTATGAAGTATAGGCCCTGAGAAGATTTTTATTTGTACCCTTTTGTGAGATGGAACTTGAACCCCTCTTTTGGCGGTGACTCCTAAGCACATTCCAAATAGAGGAATTTCCAGAGAAAGATAGATATGTTTCCATCATATCTGTTTCCTGTTTTCTTGAAATTTTCTAGCATCCCAAGACAGTATTTCTTTGTTTTAGCTAATGGAGAACTATATTCCTTCTCCCCATTCTTCAAGCAACCAAGCCTTTTGGATCTCAGTGCTTTTGTTCATGCTAAGCCTTTGTCTGGAACCCTTCCACCCCAACTTTCACTGCCATTGGATAAAATGTTTTTGGTTTAAATATCAGAAACCAAGTAAAGCTGATTTAAATAAAAAGAGAAAATTTACTGGAAAGAAAAAATGGGACACTCAAAGAACCCAAAGACAGTAACATAGCTGGGCCTCAGGAACCAGGCATAGGACATAGTAGAAATTTAGGTAGTATTTCCTGTTTCACATTTCTCCTTGGTTCTCACCTCTGCTTTTCTTTGCATACTCACTTTATTCTTTGCTTTTTGTGGACTAGCTTCCTTTGCTGTCTGTTCATATGGTGGAAGACATGGCCTCCCCCCAGCTCTCAAGTTTTGCAAGCTATAGAATTGGCCACTAAGAGAGGCTAAGACTCTTTCTTTCTGAGTTCCAGTCCCAAATTCCAAAGAAGGTACTCTCATTGGTCTGTTTTGTGTCAATGACCTGTTTCTGGATCAATTATTTATGTCTAGAGGCCAGGATCAAGTAGTAGAAATGTGATATACTGTTGATACAATTCCTATAGGCAAGATGAGTAGATTCCAAAAAAAAAAAAAAAAACAAGGATGGGCAAGTCCAAGCATGTCTGCTATACCCCTTCTCTATCCTTGTGAAATAAATAGACTTTTTTTCCTTCCTTCCTTCCTTCCTTCCTTCCTTCCTTCCTTCCTTCCTTCCTTCCTTCCTTCCTTCCTTCCTTCCTTCCTTCCTTCCTTCCGTCTGTCTGTAAATGTCTCAGGCAAAATGCTAGTTGCTAGAAATACAGCTCTGAACAAAACCTGATCCCTATCTCAAGACCTTATAGATGAGCCGAGAATTCAAGTAATGGAAAACACCTGTTTATCCTTTGTAATCCAGTTCAAATATCACTCACAGTAGTGGAGAAGACTTTCCCAACCCTCTAGCTGTTTTCAATGCCCACAGTTCAGTTGGTATTACTCTCTCTTTCTTCATTTCCTGTGGCCCCACGTACCTACCTCTATTGGAGTAATCACATTTCATTACAGTTTTATTTTCATGATCTGTCTCAGCAGTATGTAAATTTCTGGAGAAAGAAATGGTCTTTGAATTCAGAGTAGCTGACCAAAGGTTCAGTGAATATCTGTTGATTGAAAGAATTGCTGTCCTTTAGGAAAGATTGAGGCTTAGAGGCCCATATTTCCTCCAAAATGTAAGGTCAGTGAGAGGACACTGCATTGCTGCATGTATCTGTGTAGATAGCTTGGCATTTCTTGGGAGGACAGGGCTATCACAGACACACCAACTATTGATTTTGAACAGGAGTTGTAGGAATTAGTCTGCTGCCCATGAGAGCAGTAATTGATAGCCTTCACTAGTCCCAGGGGGAAATGCTTCACAGCTGATTTTACTCCACATAAGGCAGTTAGACCACTTGTTTGACTGCGTTGTTGAATCTTTGGGTTTTCCTTCCTAAAAGGGAGGCTTAGGACAGTGGTATTTTCTTTCTGATTACTCCGTTATTTGTTATTTCCCTTTCTCATCAAACCCCTCTCTGTGACATGCTCCAACTGATAGAATCAAGATTCTTAATTTATTGAGAGGGAAAAGAAATAAAAAATTGCCCAAAGCACAGTCTGAGTGAGTCACAGAACAATGAACAGTACCCAGGTTTGATTTAAATGATAATTTTTTTTTAATTTGAAAGTTTAAAAAAGTATTTAGCCAGGGCTTGTTATGCCTGTAGAACTGACTCATGGTCCTTTTGGAATTTTGACTGAATGCCATTGTTAATGTGTAGTTTTCAACAATACGTAATGGGCACCCAGGAACTCCACATTTTTTCTTCCTTTCTTTCCATGAGTCAGTCGTGAGTGGCAGGAACATTTCTCTTGGGTCTCTGCTTCCATTTTTCAGATGAGTCTGGTATTCTGTTGGTTGCTTGATCCTTGCTGTGCTCCCAGGATTGTATACTCTGGGGTTAGGGGTGCTTAGGACATTTGCTGGGGAAGTTTATATTGAATTTGCTCAGGCATTCTCTTTCTTTCTATTTTCTTCTTGTTCCACATTTTGGGGAGAAGATTAGTGGAAATACTTTCTTTCTAAATAATTCTCTTCTCCTCCCCCCATCCTCATTTTTGGAGGGGAGAGGATGCTTTAAACAATGACCATATTAGTTAGTTAGCAGAGAGTTTTCTCTAATTATGATGCCTTTAGTTTCCTCATCTGTCAAATGAGATTAATAGTGGAACATACTTCATAAAGTGTTTGTGAGAAATAATTAGGAAAATAAATAAGAAAATACTTTTAAAGTTACACGTGGAATCCTGCATAACTTAGTAAAGTGTTCAGTAAAAGTGAGCTATTATCAATCTTTCTAAGACTCTGTGGATACCCACCACTATCTCCAAGTAGAGGAAGGCAAATGAGCACGAGTCAGGATTCTTTCTACACCTCCTGCCTCTCTTGTGCCACTGTCTTCCATGGCATTTGGAACTCTGTGAGAAGTCACCAGCAATGGCTAGGGACACCACTGCTGGTGTCCCATCCTTACAAGTCTGTTATCTCACACTGAATATGTAAAAATAAATGGAAATCCAAATGTAAACATGTGGTTTTAGTTTATTTTCCAGTGGGTTTTTGCTTCTACTTTTCTCTCACTCAAAGTGATCTTTCAAGTTAAATGGTGAACATTTGCTGAAGAACAGTTAAGAAATCTGAATTCTAATTAACTCTGTCTCTAATTGTAGCATAGCTCTGAATCACTATCTTTTTGGTAAACAGGGGTAAGAGCTACAAAGATTAGTGATGGTTGTCAAGATAAGTGGGAGAACAAAGCTGAAAATTTCCAGAATGATACTGTACAAATCTAATAATTTGCTTCCTTGGATTGCATAAAGCTTGACAAAGGTAGAAAAGTTATTTCTGTTTTGTTGTGTAAGAAAACTGAGGCACAGAGGAATAGACTCTTTCACATGGCTTGTTTTTTATATTCCTTCCTTGTGCTCAAACCCTCTTTGCCCTGTAATGTAATTTGCTTTTTCTTATGCTCTTCTCCTACCAGAATGAGATCTTCTTGAGGATAGAACCTCATGTTGTTCATTTCTGTGTCTCCAGTTGTCCATCTCAAGGCCTGGCACATAATAAATGCCCAATCAGCTAGAATGAATGAATGAATGAATGAATGAATGAAAAGAGAGCCAAGACCACAGACTTGAATCTATAATTCTTAGGTAAATCCTTGTTTATTTCTTTTAAACTGCTTCCCACACCACAGTGACTATTAAGCCATCAGAAGGAAGAAATGGCAGCTTATGAAGATATAAACAGGAAGCACTAACCCAAGAATATAGATTATTTTTTGGTAACGATTATTTTTTTAGATGGAACACTCAAAGGGAAATCTAATCTGACAACATTAATCAGTCACCACAGATTTATTGAGGATTCGCTTTGTCAGACTCTAAGCCAGTAATGCAGGTTTGCTATCTAGTTTAGGAGATAGGAGGAATAAGTATGAACAGGTTGCCCAGAGTCAACAGTGGGAACTGAAGATCCTAAGGAATCGGCAAGGGAGTCGGGGATGACCTCATGGAAAAGATTGAATTTGGCTTGGGTCCCAAAGGTTCAGAGGGAAGTAGCTAGAGGATAAGAATAATGGAGGGAATGCTAAAAGAGGGAGGCACCATAGAGGACAATGGTGGGTGTGCTCATGGACTGCTGGGGATAGGTGCTCTACAGGACCTTTTGGGGGATGAGAAATTCCCCATGTCTTCTTCCATGCCAAGGTGGTTTGTAGTTGCTCTGTGGAATGGTCTTAAGATGTACTCCTCTAATGACTTGCATTATCTAGTAGAGTTGTTCTTTTGTCAGAAGAGTCAATATTAAAGGTGCAATGGACAGGAAAAAAGAAAGTTATGTCACCAAAGAAAAAGGTAAATTGAAACATGCTAAAATCTCTCTCTGGACACACCATATATTTCCCAGCATTGACATTTGAGTCAGACACAAAAGGTTTGGATTTTCATTTTTTTAAATATGCCACTTTCTGGTTAAACTAAGCAAGTTATTCAACCTTTCTGACCTTAATTTACTCAGTTATAGCACAGATTTAAAAGAGCTATCTTGCAAAACTGCAGTGAGGATAAATGGGAAAAGGTAGGAAAAGTGCTTGATATACAATGGGTGCCCAATAGGTAGCTCATTAGATGCATTAAGTTTAAACTCAGATGGCCACACAGACTAGGCAAATATGTGAATGAATAATGGAGACTAAATATCGGATGTGCATAAGGACCTGAGAGAGACTATGGCAAAATAAATGTTGCATGTTCTCCCTGAAAGGAACGACTGCTATTCAGGACCATCTAATTCTTATTTTACTGGAATTGATCCTTGTGCTGTCAGATTTTTTTTTGAAAGAAACCAGTAATCTAGAATTTTATATAAAATCCTTTCATTTCAAATGTGGCAACTAGAGCAGATACTGCTGATTGCTCCAGGATCCACTATTCCCTGTTTCTCTTTGTATTAGAACCTCTATCCCTCCAGCAGCTAGATTATATATTTTCAAGCTTTCCTTGCAGCTAAGTGTGGGCATTTACCAAGTTCTTCAATAGAGTGTGAAGATGAATGACACGTGAAAGTTTCTGGCCATGTTCTTAAAAAGAAGCTTTTCAGAGGCAGCTGGGAGCATCCAGATAGAAGTAGAGTTGCCTGTATTCCTGGATTACCTGCCAGTCTACATCTTTACTGAGAAAGAATTAAATGTCTATCTCCTTTAAGCCACTGTTATTTTTGGTCTCTGATAAAGCAGCAGGACCAGTATCCTAAATAATGCAACCAATTTACAATTTAAAAAAACAAAGGAAACACCGTAGATGTAAAAATATATATTTATGGGCTGAATTTGCTGTTGAGATGTCAGTTTTCTTAAGGAATAGAACAGGGTTAAGACCCAATTCATGCTGGCTAGAAATTTGAGTCCCACTGGAAAAATCTGACTCGTACACAAAGCAATTAGCCTACTATACAAAATAGAGTATACAGACTCTTAGTGTGGTAAGACTTCAGATAAATTAGGCACCAACAAAAGAATTCTCACATTTTTTGCTTAGTCCCTGGTAGTGCATTTGCTACAGTCAAGGTGGTGCAAGTTGGACTGGGGCACGTGCATTATACACCTATGATAGGTGCATTCTGTGTCTGCTGACCTTAGTCACCCTCAAGGAGACACAGCATGAGACCTGGACAGGTGGTGCTCTCATTTTTGAGCACCCACCTTTAACATCTAGTGTATCATTTAAACCACTCAACCCCCATTTTATAGGTGAGGAAGCTGTGGCTGAGAAAGATGAAATAACTTCCCTGTAATAATGGATGGAAGCAGGGATTCAAACCCATGACTGTCTGATACAAAGTCCTTGCTTTTTTCTGTTGCCCAGTCATAGTATCAGCTTCCTTTCTGTTCTGTGGTGGGCTGAGGGACAGTGTTAATCATATCAAGGAAATGAGAAAAAATAAACTCCGAAATCTCTGTTTGGCATGATTGGCATTGCTTAAAATAAAGTTTTGAGTAAGAAATTCAAGGGGAGAGAAGAGAATGGAATGGAGGATGTGCTTTCTTTTTCTGCCCCCACCCCCGCTGCCGCCTTTTAAAAATAAAGTTTAACCACATTGACTAAACCTAGGAGTAACAAATGTTGTTTGGAGCATCATTTTCTTGAGGTTCCTACAGTGATGCATTTTGATCTCTGAGAAGAGAGGCTCATTAAACAGGAAGATTATCTGCTTATTTGAGATGACAAATCTGTCCTTCTAATCATGGCTGCAGATACTTGGAAGCCCGATCATTAGCACATTTTCTTAATCCCCGCAAAGATTAAGGAATGGTAATTACTTAGTCAATGGCAAAAACTTTGGTATGGAGTATGTGTATGTCCTTTTAACTATTTTGGCTATTCATATTCTAAAACGAATCTGTAAATGCTTTACTTATAATCCTTGCGTGTTTCTCCCCCCTCCCTTCAGATTTACTAGTAGACTCTTCTTCATTTTATAGTATAAAGTAATTCAACTATTTCACGACTGTCAGTTATTGCTTTAAAAAATCATTTTGAGTTTCAGTACTCTGGTGAGCTAGCGCCATTACTCAGTATTTGATGACATTGTGTCTGCAGGAGCTTTGTTTCCCTCTAGTTAAATGAATTCCCATTTTAATATTGACATTTTGGGAACACCAATGAGCAGTTCTGAGATTATACAGTTCATGCTCTTAATTGCAATGTAGTGCCTGGAGACCATTGCTGAGTTGCAAATTAATAAAATTCTTCTGAAGTTGAAAAGTCATATTCAAATAAATTATAAAACTTAAGCTATAAAAATTTGGGAAAGCATCTATATTTGCACAGGAGAAAATTTTTGCCCTGATGCAACGCTGATAATTAGTGAGGAGTCAAAACTCCACACTCAAGTTCTGCACACTTAAGACAAGGTTGGCCATGGAGAGGCAGAAGGTTGGGGGAGTCCAGCAGAGATGTGGGAGAGGGATCATATGCAACATCCGTCCCATTTCTTTGCTCTGTGCTCCAAAGTGGCAGAGACAGGAGAGATTATTTTAATGATAACTGCAAAATTTTCTAACCTCACTTCTCAGCATAAAAGTCACACACGGAGGTAGAGACCAGGGAGATAGAATCGTGTTTCCTGTTTAACCCTGTGGGTCTCAGACCTGGTGAGTCCCAGGTCTGACTGATCCAGGCTTGCAGCTAGGAATAGGATCCCAGATTTAGAATTGGTGTAGTAGGGCACCTGTGCCTAAAATACGTAAGCATAATTCAGCTTATTGTATCATACATGTGTGGCTGAATGCTGCTATTAAACTCTGATATGTCCTCTGGGGAGCAGAAGGGGAACATAAGAAGGGGAGCAGAAGAAGAGCAGAGCAGAAGCCCACTCCCCGCAATAGACTGAACTTTCTATAACAAAGGTGCATGTTCCCCACAATAAAGTTGATGCCTTCCATTTCATTCTCATGTTGGCTCCAAGTGCGTTCTTTCAACTGGGTGCCTCACCACCGAAACCTTCCCTTCTTGATCAGCTCGACATTGACACTTGGTGTAATTGGCAGGATGAGGTGAGTACAGCCCCCAGTGCTCCAGACAGTCCCCAAGTGGAGGATACCCCAGTGGAGGACATGTGGCCCCCTGCCTCCCAATGTTATCCCATGGCTGCTTATCTGGCTATGTGGATGCCCCTGGAGGATTGGGATGCAGCAAAGCTGCGTCTGGAGGAGGTCTGGAAAGCCTTGGAGATGCTGGACCCAAATGTCCCAACCACTCAAAAGGAGGCAGCGCGTCAGGTGGCCTGGATGTTCTTGGCGGTGCTGCAGCAGGCCAGCTTGGAGGTTCAAGACCGGGCTCAGTGGGTGCAACGACTGCAACATCAGGAAGAAGTGCTGGAAAGGCGTCTGGCGGCAGCAGAACGTATGCCTCAGGGCCCTAATGGGTCACTGCCCTTGTTCCAGTCTGGGAGCCCACTGGTGATACCGCTGCAGGTAGGATGAGTGATATGGCAGCAGGTTGAAGTGGAATAGCCATTGGCCCCAGGGGGCAAGCTGGAGGTGCTCCCCAGGCTAAAAAGCAAATGATCTTGATTTGTACACTCCCGTAGAACTCCAAGACCTGACAAAGCAGAAACAGCAGAGAGCCAGGGGAATGGTTTTGGGGTGGCTACAGCGGCTGTGGGATGATGGAGCTGAAGGAACTGAATTATCTCTGGAAGAGATGACTCAGCTGACCTCCATAACGGTGATACCATCCCTCAGGCCTCCAGAATGTGGTGCGTATAGTGTGGGGTGCAGGCAATCACTCTGATGAATAGGCGGATCCATGAGGTGATGTCCGCTATTGCTAGGTTGGGGGATGTGGAAGTGAAATGTAAGGAGCATTGCATCCAAGTGCGCGCCCTACTGCCTGCTGTACTCCCAGAACAGCCAGTGCATGGACTGAGGCATGGCCGAAAAGCAGGAGTGGAGCAGCGCCCAGTCCTTTCAGCTGTGAAAGTGAGCCACAGGCAAATGTGGTTTGATTTCCTCATGGCAGGGTTCACCACAGAAAAGATTGAGGAGCAACCTATTGAAGTGCTGCTGGCGCTGTGGAATCAGCTGCGCCCTGACCAGCAATTGACTTTTACTCCGGGGAAAGCCACAACCTGTGAGGTGAGGCTGGCCTATTATATCCCTGATTAGAGATTCAGCCAGGGCACCTAGTTGGCGAGAGCCGGTTAACTTGAAGTTGCAGGAGCTAAATAAGGTTATGTCACCCATGCATACTGCCCTGTGCCATGGAATCATGGCTCAAGATTTAGCCACGTGGAAATGACCGTCTGCAGTGCACTTGTACCATTACATTGATGATATAATGCTAAGCTCTGATTCTCTTACAGAACTAGTAGCAGTGGCAACTAGCCTGTAAGAAGCTCTTGCTGACTGGGGTTGGGCAGTCAGAGAGGACAAGGTCCCAGGACCTGGGTTCTCTGTTAAATTCTTGAGAGGTGGTAACTGTTGAGATACAGGCATATCCCCGACCTGAGACTGTGAGGCAGCTCCAAACCTACTAGGGACTGCTGGGGTTTTGGATTGGACCCTGAGATAGAAGAGGCCTCTAAGGCTACAAAGCAAGCTGTAGCACAAGCCTAAACTCCACACGTAATAGATCCAACCCTCCCATTCCTGCTTATGGTGCAAGTGGGTGCTACAATGTTTGGATGGGGCTTGTGGCAGAAGCATGGTTCCTGGAAGGTACTGATAGACTTCTGGTCCCGATTATGGAAAAGCACAAAAGTACAGTATTCTGCCATATATGCAGCCCTGTTGGCCAGTGAAGCTATCACTGACCCTAATCCCATAACCGTGTAGTTTACATACCCCATGGAGAGGTGGCTGCAGTCTTAGGGAAGACTCCCTGTATGGGAATTGCACAGACCCCACACTGTCCAAGTGGAGGAATGTACCTAGAGCAGCAAGTGCAGTTCTTTGAGAGCCCCCTGTCAGGTCAACTGCACCCCCTTTTGGGACCAGTGCAATTCCAAGCAGAGCTCCTGGTGGAGCCTGTTGAGATGGGAGACATGCCGAATCCCTATGCACAGGGTCGGACTCCCGGTAAACAGCTCATACGAGGGAACAGGTAGCAAAATGATGGAGGCTATCATTGACCTGGCACAAGCACAAGTTACCATGTCACAATGCCTCTAGTTGTGCTGAGTGGCACTCAGAGAGATGGAGGTAAAGAGTACCCTGGAGTGATACCCTGCGGGGCTAAGCTACTCCAGGAATGGCAAGTGGATTTTGGGCCCATGGTACTGCCCTCCAGATCCAGCATCGTGAACCTGTAGTGGTGGAGTGTGGGTCTCAAGCCTGGTGGGTCCCAGGTCTGACTGATCCAGGCTTGCAGCTAGGAATAGGACCCCAGATTTAGAATTAATGAAGTAGGGCACCTGTGCCTAAAATATGTAAACATAATTCATCTTATAATATCATGCTAGCTGAATGCCGCTATTAAACTCTGATATGTGTGGAGCCATGTGGTCCTCTGGGGAGCAGAAGGAGAACACAAGAAGGGGAGCAGAAGAAGAGCAGAAGCAGAAGCCCGCTCCTGAAATAGACTGCACTTACCACAACAGAAGCACGTGCTCCCAGCAATAAAGTTGGTGCTTGCTGTTTAGTTCTCATTTTGGCTCCTGGTGCATTCCTTCAACTGGCGCCTCACCACTGAAACCTTCCCTTCTAGATCGCTTGGTGCTGACAAGCCCCTCTATTTCTTTAAAATTATATTTTCTTTTAGCTACAAATTCATATCCCTTATTGGAAGTAAAACTCATTTCTACAGATCTTTCAAAAGATATTGTTCAGGGTATTTATGTAGACTAGGTTCATATAATTCTTTCCCACTGCTAAGTAACCTCTTGTTTCCCACTGAATTTCAGCTCTCATCTCATCTCAGGTTCTTGGCCAAAGGCATCTTTAAGTTTCCATTCTTCTTCCTCTTCTTGGCTTTTTCACTTTTTCATGGTGATTTACTTTAACATTTATGCTTCACAGATTCATTGTGGCAGGATCATAATATTCTTTCTTTTTTTTTTTCTTATTACAATGTCCCAGAAATATTTCCTTCCTAACAGTCCTTTGCTCACATGATCTGCTTATATGATCTTAGCCTTCTAACTTACAAATATTCTATTTTTGTAGTTGAGATATAGCATCTGGCAAGGGTGGTCTTTTCAGCACGTGCCTAGAGACCATGTCCTCTTCTCCCTAAGAAGCAGAGACAGTTTTCTGGTCTCTTAACATTTTTTTAATTCATTCATTCATCCATTTACGAAATAGACTTTATTTTTTACAGCAGTTTTAAGTTTGTAGCAAAACTGAGTAGAAGGTACATAGATTTCATAAACACAGCCTTTTCTGTGATCAAAATCCTGCACCATAGTGGTGTGTTTGCTACAACTGATGAACCTGTGTTGATGTAACATCACCTAAATCCATAATGCAATGTAAGTTTTTCATAATCTTGGAAGAAATAAACTTAAATTTCAAATTTTTTTGTTATTCTGTCTACAAAATGTTTCTCTTTGCTGTCTATGTTTGGATTCCTCCTTAGCTTATCATCCTTTGATTTTTTAAATTAAAATTTTTATTTTATATTAGTTTCAGGTGTACAGCATAATGGTTAGACATTTATATAATTTACGAAGTGATTCCCCCCAATTACTCTAGTACCCACCTGGAACTATACATAGTAAACACAATATTATTGACTATATTCCCTATGCTCTACTTTACATTCTCATGACTATTTTGTAATTACCAATTTGTATTTCTTAATTCTTTATCTTTTCACCCAGCTCCAACCTCTCTCCCATATGGCAACCACAAGTCTGTTCTCTATATCTGAGTCTGTTTTCACTTTGTCTGTTTGCTTTTTTTTTTAATTTCACATGTAAGTGAAATCATATTGTATTTGTATTTCTTTGTCTGACTTATTTCTCTTAGCATAATATCCTCTAGAACTAGCCATGTCATTGAAAATGGTAAGATATCATTTTATGGCCAAATGACATTCCATTGTATATATGTACCACCTCTTCTTTATCCCATTGTCTACTATTGGGCACTCAGGTTGCTTCCATATCTTGGCTATTGTGAATAGTGCTGTAGTGAACATAGGGGTGCATATATGTTTTTGAATTAGTGTTTTTGTTTTCTTTCAATAAATACTCAGAATGCAGTTACTAGATCATAAGGTAGTTCTATTTTTATTTTTTCAAGGATACTCCAAAGTGTTCTTCATACTGGCCACATCAATTTGCAATCCCACCAACCCTCAGTGCATGAGGGTTCCCTTTTCTTCACATCCTCACCAACACTTCTTTTTTGTTGTTGTTGTTGATGATAGCCATATTGACAGATGTGAGGTAATATCTCATTGTGGTTTTAATTGGCATTTCTCTGAGCATCTTTTCTTATTTATTTGTATCTTCTTTAATTTCCTTCTTCATGACTTATAATTTTCCAAGTGCAGATCTTTTACCTCCTTGGTTAAATTTATTCCCAGGTATTTTATTGTTTTATGCAATTGTAAATGTGATTGTTTTCTTAATTTCTCTTTTAGAAAGTTCATCATTGATGTATGTCCTCTTTGAAGAAATATCTTTTCAGGTCTTCTGCCCATTTATTTTTATGTATGTGCTTTTAAAAAACATTGTATAATTCATTCATACAGAGAAACCATTTGGATGAATTTATTCACAGTCTTTTACAATTTTCATTTCATTGACAAAATATATAGTTCACACAATCGTCAACATTTACTTGATCTAATCACCACTATAAACCTGTCAGGACACAGGGCTTTTCCTCCTCACCCCTTAAAGAGTATGACTTCATTTGAACAGAAACAGTTTACAGTAAAAGATTCATCAGTCTTTTTTTCGTTTTAGGAATCTAATATTGTCAAATTTTCAACATACCTCATTGCTTCTTTTCAAACTCAGGTGCTGTAAAGAAGACAAAGTCCACTTCTCCAACCTTCTACAACTTACTACTTCTGCCCATTTTTTAATTTTAAGGATTTTTTTTGGTGTTGAGTTATATGAGTTCTTTATAAATTTTGGATATTATCCCTTTATCAGACGTATCATAGGCAAATATCTTCTCTTATTCAGTAGGTTGTCTTTTCGTTTTGTTGATGGCTTTCTTTGCTGTGGAAAAACTTTTTTGTTTGATGTAGTCTCATTTGTTTATCTTTATCTTTGGTATCCCTTGCCCAAGAAGATATATCAGAAAAAATATTCCTAAGAGCAATGTCAGCGAGTTTACTGCCTTTTTCTTCTAGAATTTGTGTGGTTTTGAGTCTTACATTTAAGTATTTAATCCATTTTGAGTTTATTCTTGTATATGGTGTAAGAAAGTGGTCCAGTTTCATTTTTTTTTTGCATGTATTTGTCCAGTTTTCCCAACACCATATATAAAGTATATATAAAGTATATGGTGTTGGGAAAACTGGACAGATACATTTACCTCATTGTATAATCTTGCCTCCTTTTTCATGGATTAAATGACCATATAGGCATGGATTTATTTTTGGGCTCTCTATCCATTGAGCTATGTATTTGTTTTTATACCAGCACCATGCTGTTTTGATTACTAATGACTTATAATTTTCAATGACTTATAATTTTCCAAGTGCAGATCTTTTACCTCCTTGGTTAAATTTATTCCTAGGTATTTTATTGTTTTATGCAATAAACCATTTGTAAATGTGATTGTTTTCTTAATTTCTCTTTTGGAAAGTTTATCATTGATGTATAAAAATACAGCCAACTCTGAATATTAAGTTCATATCCTGTTACTTTACTGGATTCACTCATCAGTTCTAACAGTTTTTGGTGGATTCTTTAGGAATCTCTATATCTATTATTGTGTCATCTGCAAATAATTACAATTTTACTTCTTTCTTTCCAATTTAGATGCCGTTTATTTTGTTTACTTGTCTGATTACTGTGACTAGGGCTTCCAACACTATGTTGAATAAAAGTGGTAAAAATGGACATAATTGTATTATTCCTGATTTTAAGAAAAATGCCTTTAGCTTTTCTCTGTTGAGTATGATATTAGCTGTAGGTTTGTATATAAGGCCTTTATTATGTTGAGATATGTTCCCTCTATTTCCACTTCACTGAGAGTTTTTATCATAAATGGATGCTGGATTTTGTCAAATGATTTTTCTGTATCTATTGATATGATCATATAATTTTTATCTTTCAATTTCTTAATGTGGTGTAGTACATTAATTAATTTGTGGGTATTAAGTCAACCTTGTATCTCAGAAATAAATCCAACTTGATTATGGTGTATGATATTTTTAATATATTGCTGAATTTGGTTTGCTAATATTTTGTTGAGGATTTTTGTAACAATGTTCATCAGGAATATTAGCCTATAGTTTTTTTTTTTTTTTTGTACTGTCTTTGGTTTTGGAATCAGGATAATGGAGCCTCATAAAAATGAGCTTGAGAGCCTTGCCTCCTCTTGAATTTTTTGGAATAGTTTGAGAAGAATATTCAAAGATTCTTCTTTGAATCATTGGTAAAATTCAGCTGTGAAGCCATCCAGTCCAGGAATTTTGTGTTTTGGGAGTTTTTATTACTGATTTGATTCGTTAGTAATCAAATCTGAATCAGTTTGTTCGGATTTTCTGTTTTTCTTTATTTCAGTCTTGGGAGATTGTACGTTTCTAGGATTTTATCTATGTCTTCCATATTATCCACTCTGTTGGCATATAATTGCTTATAGTGTTTTCTTATAATCTTTTTTCTTTCTGTGGAGTCAGTTGTCAGTCCTCTTCTTTCATTTCTGATTTTATTTATTTCGGCCCTCTCTCTTTTTTTCTTGATGACTCTAGTTAAAGGTTTATTGATATTGTTTATATTTTCAAAGAACCAGCTCTTGGTTTCATTGATCTTTTATATTGTTTTGTTAGACTTTATTTTATTTATTTCCATTCTAATCTTTATTATTGCCTTTCTTCTGTTCATTTTGAACTTTATTTGCTACTCTTTTTCTAGTTTCTTTAAATTTAAGGTTAGATTGTTTATTTGAGGTTTTTCTTGTTTCTTGAAGTAGGCCTGTATTGCTATGAATTTCCCTCTTAGAACCGCTTTTGCTGTGCCCCATATATTTTGAGTCATTGTATTTTTATTTTCATTTGTTTACAGGTATATTTTGATTTCTTCCTTGATCTCATTGTTAACCTATTTATTGTTTAGTAACAATAAATGTTATTAGCATCTATTTGTTCATGTATTTTTCAGTTTTTTTCTTGTAATTAATTTTTAGTTTTATACCATTGTGGGCAGAAAAGATGGTTGATATGATTTCATTTTTCTTAAATTTATTGAGACTTGTTTTGTGGCCTATTCTGAAAAATGTTACATGTGCACTTGAGAAGAATGTGTATTCTGCTGTTTTGGGGTGAAATGCTCTAAAAATATCAATTTAATCCATCTAGCCTAGTGTGTCAGTTAAGGCAGTTGTTTCCTTGTTGATTTTTTGTCTGGAAGATCTGTCCATTGGTGTCAACAGGGTGTTAATGTCCCCCACTATGACTGTATTATTGTCAATTTCTCCCTTTAACTTAGTCAATATTTGTTTTATGTATATAGGTGCTACTATGTTGGGTGCATCAATGTTTACTAGGGTTATGTCCTCTTGTTGGATCAATCACTTTATTATTATGTAATGTCCTCCTTTGTTTCTTATTATAGCCTTTGTTTTAAAGTCTATTTTGTCTGATAAAGGAATTGCTACTCCAGCTTTTTTTTCTATTTCTATTTGCTTGAAATTTATTTTTCCATCCCTTTACTTTCAGTCTGTGTGTGTTTTTTTTTGATCTGAAGTGAGTCTCTTGTGGACAGCATATGCATGGGTCTTATTTTTTTAAGCCATTCAGCTACTTTTTGTCTTTCAATTGGAGCATTTAATTCATTTATATTAAACGTAATTATTGATAGGTACATAGTTATTGCCAATTATTTATTTATATTTATGTTTACCCCCCTTTTTTTAAAAAAGTCCCTTTAACATTTCTTGTAATACTGGCTTGTTGGTGATGAATTTAGCTTTTTCCTGTTGGGGAAACTCTTTATCTCATCCTCAGTTTTAATTGATAGCCTTGTTGCATAGAGTAGTCTTGGCTATAGTTTCTCACTTTTCATTACTTTGAATATTTTGTGCCAATCCCTTCTGGCCTGCAATGTTTTTATGTGAGAAATCAGCTAATGTTCTTACAGGATCTCCCTTACAACTAACTAGTTGCCTTTCTCTTGTTGCTTTTAGGATTTTCCCTTTGTCTTTAACCTTTGGCATTTTAATTATGATACATCTTGGTGTAGGCCTATTTTAGTTCCTCTTGTTTGGGACCCTGTGCTTCTTGTACTTGTATGTATGTCTATTTCCTTCACCAGGTTAGGGAAGGTTTCCATCATTAATTTTTCAAATAGCTTCTCAATCCCTTTCTCTTTCTCTTCTCCTTTCTCTTTCTCTTTCTCTTCTCCTTCTGGTACCCCTATGATGTGAATGTTGTTACACTTGATATTATTAGTTTTAATAATAATATTAATAATAATATCAAAACTAATATTAAAACTAATTACACTTGATAAATTAGTTTTTATTTTTGCTGTTCTGATTGTTTTCTGCTACTTATCTTCCAAATCACTGATTTGATTCTTTGCTTTATCTAATCTACTGTTTATTTCTTCTATTGTATTCTTCATTTCGATTATTATAGTATTCATTTCTGACTTGGTCTTTTTTTTATGGTTTTTATGTCTTTTTTTTAAATTAATGAATGAATTTATTTTTCATGGTGACACTGATTAACGAAATCCAATAAGTTTCAGCCATACACTTTAACAATAAAGCATATATATATTTACATTGTGTGTTCACCTCCCATAGTTAGATTTCTTTCTGTCACTACATATTTGACCCCCTTTACCCCATCAACCTCCTCCCACTTCTCCCACCCCTTACCCTTTGATAACCACTAGTTTATATAGTCCATGTCCATGTTTGTTTGTCCTATTCATTTGTTGCTTTTAGGTTTATATCCACATACCATGTGATTTTCAACTTTTTTGTGTCTGGTTTATTTTGCTGAGCATGATTATCTTGAGGTGCATTCACGTTGTTGCAAATGGCAGTATTTCATCTCTTCTTATGGCTGAGTAATATTCCATTGTGTGTGTGTATATATATGTACATATATGTGTGTGTGTATATATGTATATATATGTACACATATATGTACATATATATGTATATATGTGTATATATGTATGTACATAATATATATATATTATGTACATACATATATAGCTTCTTTAGCTAATCATCTATTGTAGGATGCTTCAGTTGCTTCCATGTCCTGGCCATTATGAATAAGCTGTTATGTCCTTTTTGTTATGTGTATTATAACTTTGTTGAAATCTTCACTGAGATCATGTATTATTCCCCTAAGTTCATTGACATTCTTTTAACCAGTGTTTTAAACTCTGTATCTGGTAGGTTGCTTGCTTCCATTTTGTTTAAGTCTTTTTCTGGAATTTTCTCATCTTGTTTCATTTGGGACTTTAAAAATTTTTTTTCTTATTTTAGTTGCCTCTCTGTGTCTTTTTCTATGTATTAGGTAGATTTGCTATGTCTTTCAGTCTTGCCCAGATGGCCTTATGTAGTAGGAGCCCTGTGTGGTTCAGTGGCACAGTCTCCCTCATCACCTGTGTTGGAAGCTTTTTTGTATGAGTTGTGTGTGCCCTCCTGTTGTAGTTAAGCTTTGATTGCAGTTGGTACATCAGTGGATGGGATTGACTCTCATGCTGACCAGCTGTGAAGACTGGCCAAATTCATAGGGTATGCTCAGTGATGTGGAGGCTAACCCCATAGAGTGGGATTTGCCTCAGTGGGCTTGTGTATCTGTTGAAACTATCCTCTGGGCATGCCACTTGTGGGGCTAATCAGATGGTGCTCTGTTATGGTCTGATGCCAGCCTCTGGGTACATTGGTTCTGTGGCTTCTTGGAAGGAGCTCCTGTGCAGGCCAAGGTCAGTCACTGTCTGTTATCGCCCAGAGCTACTTGGTAGGAGCTACAAACTGATCTGTGGTTGATACTGCCTGTGCTGGGCCTGGAGGAATGTGGGAGAGACCACATTGTGAACCAAGGCCGGTTGCCCTAGTACAAGGCCTAAGGGAACTTAGCAAAAGTCTGGGGCACCCCAAAGCCTAAGGCTGCCTGTTTGTGACCTCTAACGCTCAGCAGCTAAAAGAACTACTGGTTTGTACATGAATTATGTGGGGTGAGGTCCCAGGGAGTCATTGGGGTAAAGCAAGCAGATTTCTCCTTGCCAATGCAGATCCAGGTTTGGCTGTGATGGGGGAAGGCCCAGTACAGGCAAGATGGCACCTGCACACTGCAGAGGAGGAAGGCTCAACAAAGGGACAATGGTGGCTGTCCTTCCAGCCTTTGCCCCAAAGCCACAGTCTTTCCCCATAGTCTCTGGCACCTCTTGAGCTGCTGCCCCTCTGCCCGAGCCCAGGGCGAGTGTCAATGAGAAATTGAATCTACGCATGGGCCCTTTAAGAGGATGTCTGAATTTCCAGGTTCCTTTCATGTCATCCAGTCAGTTGGACTCTCTACTGATTTTCACAGCCAGATTTTGTGGGGACTCCTCTTCTCAGCACTGGAACCCTGGGCTGGATGGGCCCGGTGTGGGGACCCTCGTTCTTCTAGTTGGACCCCTGCAACAGGGATATCCCTCCTGATTCTCAATCACCACATATGGGTGTAGGGCAAGGCCCCTTTGATTCTCCAACCCTCTTACCAGTCTCAGTGTGGCCTCTTTATACCCTTGGTTATAAATGACATATTCAGCTAGACTTCAGGTGGTTCTTCAAGTTATAGTTCTATAATTTAGTTGTAATTTTACTGTGTCATGGGAGGAGGCAGGCATAGAATTTACCTACTGTGCCATCTTAACTGGAACCTTTCTTTTAACATTTTTGTACCATGAAAAAGGGTAGAGTCTGGCTTTTATATCTTTACATCCCAGTTTCTCCATTTTATTTAGAAAATAGATGCCAAGTCTTCCTCTCATAGGTTGTATGCAGTATGTTCAGCAATTTTTCATCTTAGAGGCAAAATTCAGCTTCTTGATTGGTTTTCCTAAGAAATTCAAGTAGATTTTTACTGAATTTCTGTGAAGTCACAAAGAGAGGTCCCCTCACAAAGCACACAGCATTTCTCTTGGAAAATATGTTAGCCTTGTCTCGTTTTCCACCTTCCCTCCCTCACTGTGCCTTAGCCGCTAATTGTTTTTCTGCTGATTCTTACCCTTGCAGAGCTTTGCTCCTTTTATTTAATTCTTCCCGATTTTTATGGCATCTACTGTTTTCTGTCTTTATCATGTAAAATAGCTCTTTTTGCTCCCTTGAAGGAAATCTAGATTTCAACTTAGTCTCCTCACTTGGAAGGCTGATTTTTCTATATATATATATGAATGAGTGGGCTTAACCGATAGCTTTAAAACAAAGTTAACTTTTTCCTTCAGATGAATTCTCTGACCAGCTGCTATTAACAAAAAGATAAACGTTTCAGCATGTTACTACTCATAAAGTGGTGTTATTAATGCTTTATAGGTTTGCTGAGAGGATGAAAGGAAATAGTGAACATAGAGGAGTTGGCACAGTGTTGTTTATCACCATCATCATTGAATGGAATCAGATTGCCTGATCTTTATCTCCTATCTCGAGGTCTGTGTGGCTACTTCATTCTAACATTTACAGCTGAGTTGTCTGACATTGCTCCTAGCTTTAGGTTTCCCAAGGGCAAGCACTTCATGTTACCCATCCTTATATCTTCAGCACCTGCTTTAGTATCTAGCACAGAGTGATGCACAATAAATGTTTATAGAACAATTAAATCTCTTTGGCCTGGGGAGATTCTGGTATATTCTAAAAAAGCACTATGTGTAGAAAAAAAGATCTGAGAAGAAATGAAAACTAAGGTCAGGACCATTGCTGAAATCAATACACTGAAAGCACTTTGCAGGGAGGGGCAGGAAGTGGCTTTGCTTGCTCATCTCTGGGTCCCCAGGGCTCGTCAATGCACTGGACTCAGAGGAGATGCCAGGGCTCCTATTCATAATAAACTTCTCACATTCATTATTAATTTTAAGAACCTCCATTCTTTCATTAAATTCTCACTGTGCTTTATACTCCTAGTTCTCTTTCCATTGTTTGCCAGTCCCATGGCTAATGGAATGGAAGGAGGAAGAAGTCCTTTTGGCTGCCTGGGATCTAATTTTGAAAGATTCCGTCCCTGTATACTCCGCTTCTCCCAGACTCAAGAGGGGTAGGGTTAAGAAAAGGGAGAGGAAGGGCTAGGCTAAAACATGGGAGCATCTCAGGAATGTGCTAATAATTTGAAGTCCTATCAATATGATAGTCTTAAACATCTGTTTGTCAGTGGCTGAGAAGCTATCTTATGGGGAAAGGATGCAGAACGCAGATAGGGAAAAGATGCAGATTATAGCTCTAAGCAATTTACATTGGCCCCAAAATTGTGTACCCAACTTAGAAAAGAAGAATCTCTCTACATTAATCAAATTGCTTTTCTTAGAAGGCAGCTCATGAATGTGCTATTTCATGTTGTTTGAACATGTTTCTGAGGTGGGTGAGGGGCTCATTCAACCCCAAGTGGCTTTTAAAAAATATTTCTTACAACTATATAGACAAATGACCTGAAAAGAATTCCTGTAAAATACATTTTTTCATCTCATCAAATTTCCAATGATTTCTTAGCATCCGCTATGACATTGATCCACATTTAGTCCCACCATATCACAAACTAATAAATACAAAATTTGCTGCTTCTCCCTCTCTTGGTATTTCCAAATTGTTGTTGGTATTTCCAAAGTGAAATGAATTGGACTTATATCAGGTCTTCTGGCCTGGGTGGTAGTTGAACTCTGGCCTAAGAAAAGTATCTTATAAGTGTATGATTCCACTTATTACATAGGGAGATATAATATGAATTTTGATGTGATTTATTATTAATTTGATCACCACTGGTTTTGGGCTTATTATATTGGTTTTATTATTCTAACAAGTGATGACTGAAGTTCTGAAGTGCTCTCCCAGGTTTTGTGTCTCTAATAGAAGGTTCTGAAATAGCATTCTGGTGCATTCCCCACGAAAGCAGCCCTGGTAAGTATGGTTTGACAGACTGAATAAATATATGACTAGAATACTAACTGGATGATAAAGGATGTTGCTTTTATTTTGGGCTCTTATATCTTGAACTGCTGCTCAGATTTATATACTGTAAAATAGGAATAATGATTTCTACCATGTTTCTTTATAATAGGTGAACTTGGTTGATAACCAGTCTCATTCTAATATGTAGAACATACAATTTTAGTCCTGAAAAAGACCATAAAATTCTATAATAAACACTTTCTCTTACAGAAGAAGCATCTGAGGCCACAGGCTAGACTTGCCTAGGGTTATCCTTCATATCTTAAGAAGGTCTATTTGGCCTGTATTGGTGCCAGCTCCTGTTACTATTCACCATTATCAGCATTTTGTCAGGTTTTCTCCAATTGCAACCCAACTGAGGACTACTCATATGATGGAGTTTCAGTTAACACTCAAGCCCTATGCCAGTCTCCATGTGATTAAGCTAGCCATGGAGGGCAAGGAAAGTTAATAAAATTCAATCTCTTGTAGAAAATTAGTGAACTGATGAACTCACCAGCTATAGGAGTGGTCTGAAATCCGGTTGGACACCTGACAGAATCACATTAAATTTTCATGGAGGCAATTAGTTCCCTCTACGTAGAGCCATTCAATTATAAACCAACAATTAAACTCCAGTCTACAACATTAAAATGTGATTAGTCCTTTCTTAATAATACACAGGAAATAGCAAGATGATTATGAGGGAGGAATGAGATGGTCTGAAGTACAAAATAATTCATTTTCGGATTACTTGTTCAGCATTCTCTCACCAGTGGATGAGATGGCAAAATTTCTTTGGTGAGACCCACTGGCCATTTCATTTGTTGATGAAAATGAGGAGTTCTGTATGTCATATCTTTGACTTTGTATAATGTGCTATTCTGATTCAAATACCAGTCAAAAAAGACTTTTCAAGCAATGCTCAAAGAGTTGAAACAACTGACTATTTAGCCTGAAGAGGAGACAGCTGAAAAGTACTTTAGGGGTTTCTAGGTAGACCAGTAATAAGCTATTGTTTGCTTCTACTGAAGCCAGACACACAGAAACTAGATTAAATTTTAGTGGATTCTGGGTTAAAAAATAATTTATTAAGGGTAATATTATTTAGAATTCTTGGTTGAAAAGGAGACAAACTCAACTCAGACTTACTTGAACAAAAAAATCATTTTTCAGGTTTTTTTAACTGACAAGATAGTTTGGGCAAGTCTTGATTCAAGTTCTCAGTTATGTTATTAGGACCTGGTTTCTTCCCTCTCTCTCTCCTTCCCTTTCCTTTTCCCTCCCCTGCTTCCTTCTAAAATAATTTATTGAATTGAAATTAACATAATATAAAATTAACTATTTTTAAGTGAACAATTTTAGTACATTCACAATGTTGTGCACCACCACCTCTGTCTAGTTCCAAAATATTTCTATCACTCCAAAGTAAAAGCACATACACAATCAACAGTTTCTCCCTATCCTCCCCTTATGGCCCTTGGCAACCACCAGTTTGTGTTCTGTCTCTATGGATTTATCTATTCTGGATATTTTTATATAATTCATAAAATGTATGACCTTTTATGTCTGGCTTCTTTCACTTATCATGTTTTGGAGGTTCATCCATATTGTAGTATCTATTAGCACTTCATTTTTTTTTGATGGCTGAATAATATTTCATTGTATTTGTTTATTATTCATCCATTGATGGACATTTGAGTTGTTTCAACCTTCTTTCTGGGTATTGTAAGTAGTGCTGCTATGAGCACATGTGTGCATGTGCTTGTTTGAATACATGTTTTTAATTCTTTTGAGTACTTACATAAAAATAGAATTGCAGGATAATATGGCAATTCTATATTTAGCTTTTTGAGAAGCTACTAAACTGATTCCCACAATGGCTAAACCATTTTATATTTTCACTAGCAACATACAAGGATCAAATTTCTTCCACATTCTCACCAACACGTTACTCCCCTACCTTTTTTTTCATTATAGCCATATTAGTGAGTGTGAAGTGGCATCTCATTATACTTTTTATTTGCATTTTCCTAATGTCTAATAATGTTGAGTACCTTTTCATGTGCTTTTTGGCCATTTGTTTATCTTTGGAGAAATACCTTTTTTCTCTTGAAGGGGCTGCATTCTTTCAGGCTTTCACCATGGTAGGATAACCAATCAACTCAATTTGCCTGGGACTTAGGGTTTTCTCAGAATGCAAGTCTTTCATATTTAAAACCAAGAAATTTTCAGACAAACCAGAATGAGTTGGTCAACGAAGTAGAGGGAAAGGTGGCTCCTGGTATACTGCTTATATGATTTTAAATTTAAACACCAGAGCCAGAAATAGCATAATTTCTGCATAATTTCAGAATGATTATGGTGATTATTCATCCATTCTGATTTGGCTGACTTGGAACACATACCTGAACTACCTGTGGCCAGTGAGATGAATTACTTTGACATATTTAGGCATACATTCACTGTGGGTTGAAGGATTAGTATGGAAAAAAGAGGGTTAAACTAAAATTAGTATGGAATTAGAGAGGTGATTCTTCAATTGAGGGGATGCTCTATTTTCATCACAAGCATCTATACACCAGCTATTGTGCTTGATGCTTGCACATAGATTATTTAATTTGGTCCTTACAATAATCTTACAGGTAGATATTGATACTCCAGTAGTAGACATGACAAGAGCCTTAGAAGAGTTAAGTTACCATGCGCAAAGTCACATAATTTGTAAGTGCTGGACACAGAACAGGTTAATTTTTTTAAAATTGAGATAATTGACATATCATTGAATTGGTTTTAGGTGTACACATAATGATTTAATATATACATATAAAACACAAATATATATCAAATATATATAAATATTTTAGGTTAGTTTTTAATATGACACAGTATAATAAGGAATTTTCAGGCAACAAGGAGAATTATGTCAGTCAAGGCCCATTCAGGAAAATAAGCCACACCAGAGAATTTAATAAAAAGATTTTGTTAGACAGATGAATAAATAATTAGAAGCAAAAGGGAACACTGAGGCAACATAAGTGCAGCAGCTTCAGGAAGAAGCTACTACCTCGACAGCTGGGGGAACAGAGGCAAAAGGTTTGAATTATTAGAATCTAGAATTTTGGAGAAGAGGCCCCAGACAACTGGTTCTGGTATCTCTGAAGAGCTGCAGTAATGCTGGTTCTGGGAGTGTGGGTAACATTTGAAACTGGATCCTATTATAGCAGTGCTGTGGGTACAGAAATCAAAAAAGGAGGCAGAAGCCACTCCTTGCAGCCTTCCATCTCCCTTTAGCGAATCCTGTTGGCAGAGCCTAATAGGGCATCTAATACCGGCAAAGCAGAAATGCAGTTCGTAGGGTCCTAGCTCCAAGTATCACAAAACAGATTATAGATGGGTGGGGTGGGGCGGGGTGAGAGCTGAGAGACTATAGCTTTATCATCAATACTATTGCATTTAAAAGTGTGAGGCTCTTACATTTCAGAGTTATAGTAAGACTCCATTTATAAAATAAGAACAATGGTTAGATACTATTCTTTTTCTTCCTTCCTTCCTTCCTTCCTTCCTTCCTTCCTTCCTTCCTTCCTTCCTTCCTTCCTTCCTTCCTTCCTTCCTTCCTTCCTTCCTTCCTTTCTTTCTTTCTTTCTTTCTTTCTTTCTTTCTTTCTTTCTTTCTTTCTCTCTCTCTCTCTCTCTCTCTCTCTCTCTCTCTCTCTCTCTCTCCTTCCTTCCTTCCTTCCTTTCTTCCTTCCTTCCTTCCTTCCTTCCTTCCTTCCTTCCTTCCTTCCTTCCTTCCTTCCTTCCTTCCTTCCTTCCTTCCTTCCTTTCCTCTCTCTCTCTCTCTCTCTTTCTTACTTTTTACCATCACAGATTCTTTTTATTTTCTGAACTTAAACTTACTTTTCTAGATTTGAGCATTGCTATAATTAAAGTCTGTCTTCCTTTGTGCAGATGATTACCGGGCCTCTTCTAGTCTTCCCCTTCATTTTGAAACTTTCAGGCTATTTCAATTCATTTCCATTTTGTAATTTATCCATTGAAATATTGTTAGGAGCTGATGTGGAAAGATCAAGGGCTTTGAAATTAGGTGTGGATTTAATCTTGCCTTTGCCACTTTGCTTGTGGTTTAACCTTGGGTAAATTAATTCGTCTTAATTTCCTCAGCTTATAATGGGCCATAGATAATGCATATAAATATCATAGGGTTTTTATAAGGTTTACATGAAGTTGTCATGTCAGACAGCATGACAATTGGCACGTTGTCTGGCACAGCAGTGATGCTTAATGAATCAAATTCCATTCCTCTTTCCTTCTACTCAACTCTGCTACTGAAGATCAGTGAGCTTCAGACAGATCACCTCCCTGAATGCAGAATCTACTTTTGTAGTGACAACAGTAATTGGGCAGGCATTAGTGTCCCCCATATAATTTTATTAGTTATCTCTTAAAGCTCCTCCAAATAATCCAACAAAATAAACAACTGTGTGATCACTTGTGAAATCACAGCCAAGACAAGTTCCGTTTTTTCTTTCCAACTAGATAGCCATTCTTAGGTTCCCCCTATGTAGAAAGTTTGAACTCCAAAACTGGTTGTTGTCTTTCTTTGTTCCCTCTCCTAAACTGCCCCAAGAAAACTGGGTCAAAGACCCATCTTCAAACTAGGTAGGGTGGAATTTTGTAAACTGTGCATTCCAATCACGCAATCTCAAGGTTTGGGAGATGGTATTTCTGAATTAACAGTAGCATCCTCTGTTAAGTGTGGGTTGGGTAATGATGGTAAAATTGCCAAATATTCCTTGGGCCACTTTATAATGAAGTTATAACTGTATAAATAGTTATATGTATAGTTATATGTATAAATAGTTATACGTATAGAGGTTTCGGGTGCCTGCCTGAAAATACACTCTGAAGGGTAACAGAGACATAGATAATTGTTTCATTTTTGGGAAATAAATAATTAGATCATAATTTGCTTACTGAGCATCTTCTGTACCCTCCTTGCCTTTTACTAACCAGTGACGATTTGATATATGTTTCTAAATTTTCCTGAATATAGTCCTGGATGGGGAGCATTACTTGCCAGAAGACCCCCATGGGGCAAGGTTTATCGCATGCTGTGACCACTGCTTTTCCAGTGGGAAAACACATTATGTAACTAATTTTTCTTTTTTCTTTGCACATGGGAGTCAATAACCTATGAAAATTCAAATTTGAAAATAAACATCTTTAAGTCACATGAAGGCAGAAAAGCAGGGCAATGCTCTAGCTGTCTTCTTTTTAAACAACCTGTTTCCTTTTTGTCTTTTCTATTTGTTTGTTTCTTTTTAACTTTTTAGCTTTTCTTTAAATAACACTGCTTCCTAGATTGCAAACCACTATGTTGCTTTTTCAGCCTCGATGGAATTTTTACAGCAAGTCATAAAACCTTGGAAATAGGATTTATAATGGAAATGCTGATACAGGCCTACCTAGCCATGGCCAGAGAGGTATTCTAATAATACTGGAATCTAATATTCTATAAATCTAATACTCTATAGATTTTTTTTCTTTCTGTGATTCATTCTGACCCAATTCTTTCTCTAACTTTTTCAGTGACAAAGCCTGTAGCCTGCCATGTCCATGACTGGCAAAGTCAAATGCCCTTTGGGTCCATCTGACTTACATTGGTATTCAGCAGAATATGACAGTTCATCCCTATAGGCACAGACTTGGGGTTTGGAGAATTCTGGAAGGAGACTAAATTCCTGGAGACAGGCTTGGAATGGAAAAGAAGGGCACAGCTGCCTGTGACAACTCCAGTGGACAGAACCTCTCAAGAGAGAGAAGTAAGCAGACTATCCTCAGGTGTGCAGAATACAGTGATAGTGATGCAGGACAGGGCAAATTTTCTAGGGTAAGGGGAGACCAAACCCTGTATAGAGAGAAGATCCTTTTGTGGAGAGTGCAGAAAGAATACAACACATATGCTGAAGTTAGAGTCAAAAGGAAAGTTTATTAGAAGAGGGATAACACTCCACAGAGCATGTTCTCCTCTCAGAAGCAGACAGTGAGAGGGACCAAGAGAGATGTGGTCCCAAGAGAGTGTCGGGGGAGACAGAGTAAATAACACCTAGAAAAACAGTGATGGTGTCACCGTTGGTGTTGCCCCAGTGGTAGAGGGGAGGGAGAAGAATAAAGGCATTGCAGACGTGTAGTTAGCATTTTCTCTTTGGTTCTTCTTCAAATGATGGCAGTGAAAAATCACAGGTCATTGAGATTTAATAGTTTTATTAAAAGTATATTTTAGAAAGACAAAGAATGCTCCAAGGAGGCACATCTGTAAAGACAAAGCATGTCCCAAAGAGGCACATAGTGCTAGAGATCAGGCTACAACAGAGTGCTGTAATCACAACAATAGGGTAAAAAGAAGGGCCTAGAAGTGGGAAGGTCTGCCTTATATTTGATCTGTGATGGGTGGTTCCAGAGGCGTTCCTGGATGATTGGTAAGTGAGGTCATTTTGATTGGCACCTGGCTGCTATTTAACTTTGCCTAGTGCACATGTGCTTACCCAGAATTCAGTCTATTATAATTATATTCATTAACTTTCAGGCATCAGTATGGTATTATGATGACCTTCTGTGCAGGCGTCTGTAGCCAGATTTGGCCAGCTAACACTATGACCCTCTTTTCATTTGTCTCTGGGTATGCAGGAGGGATTCTCTAACTAGTAATAGGGGGTTGTTTGGGTGGTCTCTGGGCTGGGCCCCATTCTTTTGTTCTCCTTGTCACTCATGTCTGACTACGTAACAAGATGGATCATGAGTGTTTGGGGAATTCAGTTTATATACCATTCTTTAGTTCCTGTGAGCTATAGTTTAAAGACTTTGTTTTACCCATTTTCTTTGATATGGGCATTCAGTGAGAAAGGGGAAAGAGACGGAAGAGTCAGTAGCAAGAAAAGGTAAGAATATGTAGAGTGAAAGGCCTGTTGGCAGTTCTCAGACTTTAATCCATAGGTTCTCTGTGGTTTTATCTATAAGGAATGAACAGTTTTATGTGTGTAGGGCAGGTACTTAAATACACTGTTTTTCCTGATTCTCCTTCACAGGTGTGGGAAATGGATTATTAGTAATCTCAGCAGAAATCTTTTGTTCTGCAGGTGTCCTGGCCTGGCTGCAGGGCTGATCAGCATATTGCAGTCTCTGAAAGTAACTTGATTAACATTTTAATTATCTGGCCTCCTCCTTACATTAATAAGGAGCTAGGAAGCATTCATAGAAGTCTAGGTAGTTGGCTCCATGAAGGGAAGTCTGATGGCAGGTAGCATAATTTCAGTCCTTGGCTCTGGTTCCTGGGGGTTGGGGTATAATTAAAAACAAAACACACACACACACACACACACACACACACACACACACACACACACACACACACACACACACACACATCTTTGCCCCCAGCTCTTAGCACAGAGCTTCAGAAAACCTTAGAATTTCCTGAGTGGTGGGAGTGTCTTTTGTTATTCATAAAGAATCCCTTTTTACCATACCCGAGTTTATGCTAATGAGGTGACTCAAGGTGGCACCTCAGATGGTTGCAAGTGTGGAGTTGGCTGCACACTGTGATTAGAGTTGGAACTTTCAGCCCACTTCTTAACCTCTGGAGAGGGGCAGGAGGGCAGGAGATTGAGTTCAATCACCAGTGGCCAATGACCTAATTAATCATACCCTTGTAAGAGAGCCTCAATTAAAACTCTTAAACAGCAGTGTTTGGGGAGCTTCCAAGTTTGTGATGGAGTTGGCATGGGAGGGTAGTGCAACCACTGGAGGGGCCATGAAAGCTCTGCAGCTCCCCACCCCTAAACCCTCCCCATGCACCTCTTCCATTTGACTGTTCCTAAATTGTATCCTTTATAATAAAACTGCAATCATAAGTAGAGTGTTTTACTGAGTTCTGTGAAGAGTTTTAGTGAATTATCAAACCTGAGGTTGAGCATGGGAACTCCCAAATTTATAATTGGCTGGGAAAACGTGCAGGTGTCCTAGGGACCCCATTCTCTGACTCTCAGTTTCATCTCCTATTACGTGGAGTTAGAAGCAGTTCTGACTTGATGGGAATAAATGTTCACAACTTGAGAGCTTCCTGGGTGAAATCTGTTTTCCTGGTTCTCCTTCACAGGTGTGGGAAATGGATTATTAGTAATCTCTCCTGATGCTTAGCAAAGGACATTGAAGATGGTCTGTATGAAGAAATGCTAAAGGAGATAATGTGAAAATCAGGTGTCTGACTTTCTTTCTATTTTGCCTGCTTTTGCACAGCTTCTTCTATAGCTATGCAGTAGTCACAGGTATGTAAAGTACAGTATAGAGAATATAGTCAATAATATTGTAATAACTATGTATAGTGCTAGGTGAGTTCTAGACTAATCAGGGGATCACTTCATAAATTGTATAAACATCTAACCATTATGCCGTACACTTGAAACTAATATAAAATAATATTAAATGTCAACTGTTATTGCAAAATTTTAAAAAAGGGGAAAAAGGTGAAGGGGAATAATAGGTTTAAATTTCTAGTTATAAATAAATAAAGCATGAGGATATAATGTACATCATAGGGAATATATATAGTTAATAATATTTTAATATTATATGGTGTCAGATGGTTACTAGACTTATCATGGTGATCACTTTAGGTATATAAGTACTGAATAACTATGATTTACACCTGAAACTAATATAATATTGTAAGTTAGCTATATTTCAATAAACATTTTTTTTTAAAAAACAAGAAAAAGCACTATAAGACCATGCCTTCATCAAACAAGCACAATGAAACACTTTATATAGCTTATCATGGGAAAGATGATGAAAGAACTATTGAGTAAGACACAGAATGCAGCGTTAGAACTGGAAGGAATCTTAGGCACCGCCAAGTTTAATCGTCCAGTCTTTGGCTCAAGAATGAAGTGACTTGTTCAAGTTCATCTGGCTAATTAACACTAGTTTACAACACAGTTGGGAAAATTCACCTACTGACATAGATGTCTAATATAGGCTTTTAATGACAATGTTGTTGACATTGTTTAAGAACAAAAAAGATCACAGGTGATCTGTTTGTAGACAGTGAATTGTCAGTTGGTGGAGTGTAACTGGATGCCCAGGCCTTAGGTGGGACTACAGTGTCCTCTTGGAAAAGGGAAGCTGCAGACTCTCTTTGGAAGGAGGTTCTTTTAAGTATAGATAAGGATGAGGCAGAGCTATTTCTTCTTGGTGTCCTTTTCTGCTATGTACATCTCTAGATTTGGTGGAAAACTAATTTTTCTGCTGCCTTGAAAGCTTTAGGTCAACAAGAGCAGCAATTGAAGGCTCGATGTTTCTCCTTGTTCAGCTTAAAGGCTATTGAAGTTTTGGCAGTTAACCTCATAAATTAAGGCCTTTGAAGAAGAGCATGCCTGTTTTTTCCCAATGTGGGAAATCTTGAGATTCAGCATTTTCCCAGGGAGGTTCCTTTAGTATAGAATGAGAAATCAACCCAGGAGCGCTCTATATCTTCTCCTTGTGGTAATTTATTTTGGCCTCCACAGGACTTAGGCTGCCACAGATGGCCTCCTGAGCTGTGTACTGCACAACGCCAGGGGTCACAATCCTAAGATGTGAGTGGAACCCCAGTGTATGGTGCTGGGACTTAAGTCGTGATTGTTGTTGAGTTGCTGCAGTTTTAGAAGCCTTGATGTTCACTAATGACTAAGCTACCCCTCTGGTCTCTGCTTCTTTTGGAGTTTTATCTCCAAATCTTGTCCTCTCCCATGTGGGCTCATGCTATCTTCTGGCTTCCAGGGAACCCTAAGTAGAGGTCTCGCAGTCTGGGTAGCAGTCATGAGCTACAGTCTCCTCTACCCCTTTGTCCTATCAAAATGTTCTTGTTCCGGAGGTGGCATACCTACCAGACTATTGGCCTTTCTAAGTGTATATCTGGAGATAAAATAACAACCTGAAGGAAAAATTTTCTATGGTAATGGGAGTAGAAGCATTTTGAGAGTAGAGGGGCCTCTGGAGGAAGCCCTCAAACTGTCCCAATTGTGACTGCCCTCTCTGCGCCCCCTTCCCTCTCCCTCTTGCTGCTTTTTACTTGCTTTAGCCGTGGGAGAGATGGTTGCCCAGTTCGTCCCCAAACTTTTCTGTTTTCGCAGCCTCAGACTCAAGGATGAAGCCTCCCGTTTAATTATCCCTGACCCCACTTAAATGGATTAGGGCCCTACCCTTGGAAACTAAGCTGGACACAGACCCCTTTCTTTTCCACTCTGAGAAAGGGTGGCTTTTTCAAAAAGAACTCTTGTGGTGTTTATGCTGGTGAACCTTAAATAAAAGCTGCAGGAACCCTATATTTTTTTCCTAAAATTTTTAGAAATGGGCAAAAAATTAAAAATCAAGGAATGAAGAAAAATAGGTAACCTTAAGGGAGAAAGTTATTTAGAAAATGTCAACCAAAAGAAACAACTTAAAAGGAACCTAAAGTTAAGTATTGAGCTTCCTCTGTAGGTCAAGAGAGGAAGCAGTGTGACTATGCAGTTATAATTGAAGGGAGACAATTCATCTGTTTGGAAAGAGATTTTTTCCTACAATTCCAGTGCAAAAATAATACATTTGATGGCATATATTTTTGGAACTATTTTAATGTGATTTGTTTTTTGCCTCTTTGAGTTCATGACTTTCTCCTCTCTCAGCTAAGGATATCCATATGCCTGTTGGTATGTTAGAAATGTTATAGAAGAAATGCGAAGAGAATGTAGAGAGAAATTTTCAGCTTTTGGCATGCAAAATAGAATTCAGTAAGACAATAGGTTTGAAAACCTGGCATTTTAGAGGGATAAAGGATTTATTAAATGAATCTAGGTTCTATCTAGCAAACCTAGGGTTAAGCCTGCAGGATTTATATCATAGAAGTTTCCTGTTAAGCAGAGAAAGCACTCTTATTCAAGAGAGGATTTAGATCATAGAGTTCTTTCCATGTGTAGAAAAAAATCCCTTCATTTGCAGTGAGCTTTAGCCTTAAGGTTGGAGGGGAAGAGTGACTTACAGCACTGATTCTCAAAATGTGGCACCCAGACCAGTAGTTCCACCATCACTTGAGGACTTATTAGAAATGCACATTCCTTGGTCCCACCTCATACCTATTCTACAGAAACTCTAGGGATGGGGCTCAGCAATTAATTTCTTAACAAGCCCTCTGGGAAATTCTGATACACACTAAGATTTGAGAGGCACTGATAGAAAATTTCATGTTTTCCAATCCAGGGTATTTGGAAGGATGGAGGAAAAAGACATGAGAGATGCATGTTCTTATTTTTCTCTTCTCCAAGCTTAAGACCAGAAATTGGAGGAGTTTTAGAGAACTAAGAATAATACAGAAGGCACAGGGTTCTCTCACCCATGCTCCTTATTTGCAACTATGTGTGGTGGCTATCTCTTAGGTTGGCTGGCCTATACTACGTGAGGATGACATCACACCTGAAGGTAATTTGGTATTGCTATATGGTCAGCTGAGAAGCTTTTAATTTTCAGTTTTTCTGAGTATTCCACAAGTCCCCTGTGCTATAGGTAGGTCCCAGACTTAGCTGAGTCTACCTAGGGGTTTGTCCATAGGAGTGGCTCTATCGGGATAAAGTGGCTTTAAGCAAAAAGTTACAGAGTGGCTTTTCCAGGTCAAAGCAGTGGGAGGCACAGACATAATCTCAGAAGGTTCTCTAGAATCAGAAAGATCACCGCTTAACCAGGTTGGTTTAGGGTTCTTGCCAACCTGAAAGAAAATGACACCAGCCACAGGGGAGACTAGGGGCATTGCTTAAGGGTCCAAGACCAAGTCACCTCTCTTTTTCCTCGTTATATAAGTTAATAATTCTCTTTTTATCCTAGTTGGTTTGAATGGTTTCTGTCACTTGCAGGGGAAAAATGTCTGGAAAATATGCATCTCAAACTCACTATTACAAAGTGAAACTCATCTTTCCTCAATCTGGTCTTGCTCTGTATCCAAGTCCATTAGTGACATCACCACTGATCTCATTATCTAGGCCAGATACCTGGGTTTCATCATTGACTCTTATTCTTTCTCTTCACTCCCTTTTTCTCTTGAATTTCATTACTTTTCTTTACTCCACCCTGGTTCAGGCCACCATAATCTCCCTTGTATTAGTGCATTGGCTTTCTAACTAGTATCTGTGTCATGATTCTTGTCTCTTCCATTCCATTCTCCACATCCAGCAAGAGTGATATTTCTAAGGTGAAATTTCGTCACGTGACTCATCGACCTCTGTCCCAGACACTTGGCCTTTGTTATACATTGTCAATCTCTATGAGGCTTTTATTAGATACAACATTTTCCTAATAGATTTGACCACAAGGCTTTTATTCATGAAATATTTCATGGGGATGATGTTCTGCTGAATATAATTTGAGAAAAATATTCTAGAAGAATTTAAGGGCAAGAGTTATGAATTCTTGCCTCCACTATTATAAGAGTCTAATTTGATTCTTATAGAATATCATTTTAATAATAATAATACCTGATATTTATTGACTTCTTATTATAGGGCAGGCAATGCTACGAATTATATATGCATTATCTTATGTAACCTCAAAACAGCCTTTAAGGTTGCTATTCTTACCTACATTTTATAGATGAGGAATAGAAACTTAGATTAATTTGCCTAAATTCACATGAGTGATATATGGGAGAACTGGGATTTGAAACTAGGATTTATTGATCCTGAAGCCAGTTTCTTTATGAATCATGTTTTATATAGCCCTGAGGTTCTACAATTATGCCTCAGAAGCAATTGCAAAGGAAGGAACAGGGTGAGAAAGTGATGAAGGGGAGACAAACGTTGTGCAATTGTAGGTCCCTGAGGGCCCCTTTAATCAGAACATCTATGTCTTTATCTCTTTTATAAATGGGGGTTCTGCAGAAAACTGTTCTTGTGCAAATTTTTGGAACATGTTGGAAACTACTAAATTACTCAACACTGATTTCAAGGGAAAATTTCTCTGTTAGGAATCATTTTTTTCTCATTTCTTCTGATTTTTGATGCTGCATTTCCACGAAGACACTGAAGGATCATTTGACTGACATCTAGAGTTAGCTCATTGAGCTTGCACCATTGGTTGTTCTTGCCTATGAAATCAAAGACTTTACAGAGTTCCCTTAGCTGTCTTCTGAATTACATGAAATAGAGTGGGGTGGGTAAATAGAATCCTCCATCTAAGCCTGCCTGTTCCTTATCTCAGATATTAGACTTAAGAAGTTGCAATTTATTCAGTGGGAAGCTGGCATAGGGTATTGAGGGATATTTAGGAAACTGATAGGTCTGAGGAACTTGAAAAGATACAAGAAAAACAAAGTGAAACAAGGAAAGAGAAACTGAGTTAAAGAATTTTAAAAGGGCAGATTCCTTAAGCATATCAATAAAATCAGTTGGGAATTTGATTCAGCATGAAATAGCTTTCATTTCAGATATTTACCCTTAAGGTACAGACTGGTTGGTGGAGATCTCTGCCATCTGGCTTGATTTTTCTCTTCCTATGCTTGTTATCTTCACTTGCACACTGTCTTATTTCCTGCCATTAAGAGCAATCTGCCTAAATGTGTATTTATACACTGGCTTCAGTGCTTCCCCCCACCCCTGCATCCCACCACCCCCAGCACCACCTAGATACATACTTCTTATATTTCTGGGGGATTTCCACTCACCTTTTTTTTTTGTCGGGGGGCTGAACTCATTTTCCGAATCATTGTGGTTAACACTATTGGGCTTCACTGAAGACTCAGATGTTCCAAGCTTAGATCATCCTGGTACAGTAGTCTCCCCTTATCCATGGTTTTGCTTTCTATGATTTCAGTTACCTGTGGTCCAAATATGTTGAAGGAAATTCTAGACAGAGAATTCATAAGTTTTAAATTGTTTACTGTTCTGAGTAGCATGATAAAATCTCAGCTGTTGCTCTCAATCCTGCCCCAGATATGAATCATCCTTTTGTCCAGTGTGTCCATGCTGTATATGCTACTCACCTATTAGTCACTTAGGAGCCATCTCAGTTATAAGGTGAGAGAGAGAGGGAGACCCCATATTTATATAACTTCTATTACAGTATATTGTTATAATTGTTCTATTTTATTATTAATTGTTTATTATTAATCTCCTATTATGCCTAATTTATAAATGAAACTTTATCAAAGGTATCTATGTATAGGAAAAACATATTCTATGTAGGGTTTGGTACTATCTGTGGTTCCAGGCATCTACTGGGGGTTATGGAAGGTGTCCCCATAGATAAGGGAGGACTGCTGTAATTATATAAGTTCCAAAGGCTCTGTCCTCTAGTAATATGTCTTTTAACTGGGAAGCTATTTTTATTTGTTATTGTTTAACTTGTTTTTAAATTAATTAATGCTTCTAATGAATTAGGTGCATTTAATTGGAGGAGTTTTGTATACAAGTCCATCTTGTGTACTTGTATACAAGTATAGTGGATTCAAATTTCAGGAAGAAAATTATATTAGGTGATCCCCTAGGTTCACCTAATGTTCTTTTTTTTTTTTTTTTTTTTGCAACTCTTTTGATCAATACCCCTGTTTCGATCTATACAATTCCAGCCAAGTAGGAGGGACACCACTGGTACCAGTGCCCTTCAGTTTGTAGGCAGGACATAAGGGAGATATCAACACAGAATTAAATTCAGTCATAGGTACAAAGTACAGATTCAAAGTGTATATGAAATTAGAAACAGATTACGGGAAAATGTGGGGAGGTGGTGGGTGGGTATTGCCAGATTAACTCCCCACTCATTTAATTATGGACAGAGTTACTTATATTTCCATGATGTCTTAGCTGTTTGTATATACTACAGTGATACAAAGTATTTTTGGTGGAACTTGCTTATTTTTATTGTAGTCCTCTTCATTTAGATGCTTTTATAAGGAACATTTTCTAGAAAGCCCTGAGGGAATGCCAGGACCAAGTGTATCTGATGAGTGGTGGTAGTGGCTGTAATCCTGGTGCCTTTTTTTGGCTCAAATTAAACTGAAGAATGTCAGGCATAAAATTAATCAAACTTGGCACCTCTTTTCCTCAGGGATTCCTAAATTCTAAATCTCAGCCTTTTAAAAGTTACTGCAAAGATCATAAGGGATAAAAATGGTCATATTAAAGCCCATGGAAGAGCATTAATTTAAATTATGATAATATGACCTATTAAAGAAATGCATTTTGACAGACTGACATCAGTTGATTTTTGTTAATCTTTTGGGAAGAAAATGGAAGTTACTTACACTATTTGTCAGAATTAAAAATAAGTGAAACTAGCTACAATATACTACCTTTCTTTCTAATGGTGTTTATATAGGGAGTGATCATCTGCCATTTTCTCAGTCTTCTTACACTTCTTTATCTAAGCTCTATACTTGGATGGAAAATTATCAAAAGCACCACAAATTCAGAGAAATACTAAACAGATTCCTGCTCACCTAAGAAGAAACAGAACTTGACACAGGTGTTCATGCTGTAGTGGAAAGTGTATATAAAATTAAGAGTACCTGTGCCTGTTAGAGCTAATAATCAGAGCTAGACAAATACTTTATATGAAAACTAAGAGCTGACCAACATCCAAGCCATCCTCTATTTACAACACCATTTACAAAGGAATATAGCCCACATCAGAATCCCTTCTATCTTGCCTTCAAGTTTAACAGGCAGACAAAGTCATGATATTTTAAGTGGTGAACTTATGGAGGGTTGGAATAGCTTTATCCAACATGCCAAACAAATTTTTAAGATATCAAAAATTTGGGTAGAGTTAGAAGCAGTCTTTAAGTTGGGATTAGACACTGGAGAAAGAATAAATGAATGCTAATTACAGTACTAAGGTCACAGAGATGCTATCTTAGAAATTACCTATGATACCATATAGTGTAATTAGTATGTCAAAGAGTCTTGACCAGTTTGGGTATAAATGCAAAAATGTTTTGTTTGTAACTGTGGTCAGTTAAAATCTATTGAATTTACTTTTCACTCATTCATTTATTCTATAACTATTTATTGAGAACTTTTTATATGTCAAACACTATTTTAGGTGCTAGCGATACAGTGACAAAATAAAATCCTTGCCCTCATGTATCTTATACCTTTTTGATAATAGTTCCCTTTACATAGTCTGATTCCACAGTTTTTCAGATACTTTGGCTTACTTTAAAGCCACTATAATCTATCAAGGATCTTTCTGTTTTGGGTTATGCTTGTGCTATACTTAATGCTAGGTACAATGGACAAAGTGCAAGTCAGCCAGTACTAGTATAAACAAATATAGAGGTAAATTTTTGTCCTTGGAATGTTAGCAGTAGGGCAAGCAACTAGGACAGAGAGACTGGGTATAGAATAAATAGGACAAAAATACTAGGTGAAAAGCAGAAGATAACAGGATAGTAGTGATATGGGGTGAGTGCCAGGAACTGGTAGGTGGAACCAAGTGAGATATCTGGTGTTGGCTGTGGGATGCGGTGGGGGAAGGCTTGATGCTGAAGACCCATGAAGAAGTCAAAATTGGGCAGGAAGGCTAGAGAAGAGGCATAAATAATGAGTGAAACTCAGGCATGTGAGTCAGTAGCAAGTGAAAGCAGACATCAGGGTATAGAATAAGGTCAAGTATCCTGGGAACTTAGTCAGAGATTAGTAGAAACTGCAAGAGAAGAGTAAAGTCAATGAGAGGCCAGAGATAGCTGGATTGAGTGGACTATATTTGAGAATGTGGACCAGGTAATCTGGGAAAGTGAAATGAAGCTTATAGGGGTCAGCATTAAATACAGGAGGAGTTTGCACATGGGAAGGCAGGGAAACCTAATTTGGAACTGATTAAGTATTGATACTAGGAAATCTAAAGCAAAGACAGAAAATCATGGGGTTGAAAAGAAGGTGGGACATTGGGTCCAGCCATGGTCAGGAAGTTTAAGGGCCTCTTAACAGGAAGAGTAGGCTAGTTTGAGGAAGGCTAGTAGACTAGGTATCATGGGGTTGGAAAATCTTGGTTGAGAATGGGAAGTCAACAAGCAATAACAGTTTTTGGGGGGCATTTCAGAATGTATGGGTTCTCCTCACTGGGAGACAATCTTCTGTGCAAAGGACCTGGTCCCTGTGAAAGGAAGCTAACATTTATGAGCACTGCTATGCATTAGGCAGTATTGAAGACATTGTATATATAAATAATAATGATGGATATTTTTAATATAGAGCTTCTTGCTTCTATTCTTCAAGAAAAAAGATTATTTTAAAATAGGAGTCAGAGATGAGACTTCTGGAATGGTGGTATGAGGAGTTTGGTGGATCTTTTTCCCAGCAAAATATTGTTTAACTGATGAAAATTACATATATAAAAATGATTTAAAGCCTATGGAAATTGTCTTTAGAGCATACAACAAGTGGAGAAACATTTATTCAAGAAACTTTATCAAATCTCAGTAAGAACAATGAGTCTGTGGCATTTAAACCAGAACCTACACCTATCTGCTGTCCCCAAGCTCCACATGACAGAAGCTCAAATATGGGCACTCTGCACATATTAGAGTAAGTACAGCCAAAAAGAAGGGGGATTTCTCTCTTACCAGCTCTGAAGACTACTGTTTCATTCTAGTTGGGGCAGGCCAGTGTCTCTTACCTAACCTCAACCTCCTAGCTTATGTCACAAAAACACTATTACAGGCAGGTACAGCTGAAAGGATTGGTGTTCCTGTCTCTCATTCATTTGTATGGTAAAGGCTGTCATAGCTGCCTCAGCTCCTATGAAGGGGTACACAGATTTTCCCTAGGGAAAGAGGGAGACTTTAAGGATAGAGAGCCCCACAACTCTGCCTGAGGAGACTGAATTTATTTGGAACTGAGTATAGAGAAGTTTGTGCATAGGGTTTTGCAGAAAACAATATGGTATCTTGGTAGTGAGCAATTAAGAATGCCAGGTATGTCCATGATACTAGTGGGAGAGAGACCTAGTCCTTCTAGGTCCCTCTCATCCCCGGGGATCCAGAACACTGTGCATATGCGCTTGTACCCATTCAGGAGCAATTAAGGCAGAATGTGGGGCATGACCCAAGCTACTCATAGATCTATCAGCAAAATGTGGAAGCCTTACTGGCTTGACCAACCTCTGACCGTTGGCTCAACAATAAACTACTCTGACCCAGGGTGACTCCTAGGAAGCCAAGTTTCAAAATAAAATTATACCCTTCCTGGTAGTCTGTAAGACAGTATATATATATATATATATATATATATATATATATATATATACACACACACACATACACACACACACACACACACAAGGCTGTAAGCCCTCAAGAGTGAATGGTGAGGGAAACTGAACTAACTGTTAGCCTTGGGCTGACAAAACTATAAAGTTTCCAAACTATGAAAACAGTCTCTAAGCCACAGAGTCTAATGGTAAGAGTGTAGATCTAACTTGCTAAGGAAACATGTACAACCTTTGACCAAAAAGTGGTTCACACAGACCCAAGGGAACCCCTAAAAGGCATGAGAAAGAAAAAAGCAAGGAAAAAAGGCTAAGCAGACTGCACACTGTTGGAAAGTGGGCTTCAAGAAGTAGTCCAGTCAAGTCACTAAAATACACACATAATGAAACAAACAAGTTCCCAAATACTTTCCAAAGAGGAAGAGGAATCAGTATTGAGTTGCTATAATATATTATCTAAAAGTACAATTTTCAACAAAAAATTATGAGGTATGCAAAGAAACAGGAAAGCATGACACATGCACAGGAAAAAAAGAGCAGACAATGGAAAATACCTTTGAGAGTACCCAGATGATGGACTTAGCGCAGACTTCAAGGTAGCTATTATAAATATGTTCAAGAACTAAATGAGACCACGTTTAAAGGCAAAGAGAAAGGTATGAAAACGACTTATCAAATAGAGACTATAAAAAAGAGACAGAAATTATATTTAAAAAATTGAATGTAAATTCTACAGTTGAAAAGTATAATGACTGAAAGGAAATTTTCTCTAGAGGGACCCAATAGTAGATTTGAGTGGGCAAAAAAACCCCATAGAACTTGAAAACAGATAAATAGAGATTATACAATCTGAAGAACAGAAAGTAAGAAGAATAAAGAAAAATAAATGGTCTCAGAAAACTGAAACACCATCATGCAACAACATATATATAACGGCAATATGAGAAGGAGAAGAGAGAAAGGTGCAGAAAAAATATTCAAAGAAATCATGGCTGAAAACTTTCAAAATTTAGTGAAAAACAGTAATACATACATTTATACAGTTGAACAAACATCTAAGCAGCTGAATAACTCTTTTCAGGGTAAACACAAAGAGATCCATACTTAGAAACATAAAAATCAAAATGTTGAAAGCCAAAGATAAAGATAAAAATCTTGAAAGAAGCAAGACAAAAGTGACTTGCAACACTAAGATTAACAGCTGGCTTCACAGCAGAAATAATGGAGGCCAGAATGTAGTGTGCAATATATTCAAAATTCTGAAAGAAAAAAAATACTGTCAACCAAGAATTCTATATCTGGTAAAACTATTTTAAAAAAATAATTGTGAAATAAAGACAGTCTCAGATAAATAAAAACAAAATTTATTGTTGGCAGATTATAAAGAATACTAAAGAAAGTTCTTTAGGTTAAAGGGAATTGACAACACAGTAGTTTGAATTACTTAAAAAAACAAAGAGTTCTGGTAAAAATACTTCTAGGTAATGATGAAAGACAGTATTATTACATATCTTTTTTAAATTTAAAATAAAACAATAGTTATTATATTATTGGACATATAACATTTAGAAATATGATATATTTGATTAGACCACAAAGGAGGGAGTGGGAATGAAACTATACTGGCCTGAGGAAGTGACACCAAATGATACTCATATTCACAGGAAGAAATGAAGATAACCACAGTGGGTAAATAAGAAGATTAATATATTTTAAACTAAATATATTTGTGCTCTCATTTATTTTTTTAGCTTACATAAAAGACATAGTATTACAAAAAGTAGAAATTACAACAATGTACTGTTTGGTTTATAACATATGGAGAAATCCATATGTATAACAATAATAACACATAAAAGGGAAAGGAAATGAAGCAATATAAGGATAAAGTTTGAGATCTTCCTAGAATTAAAAGTTAGTATAGATTTCAATAGGTTAAGATGCACATTGTATTTTCTAGAGCAACCACTAAAAAAATGACTAAAAAAACATAGTTTAAAATCATTAAAGGAATTTAAATGGTACACTAGGAAATATCCATTTAAGTCAAAGGAGATAATAAAAGAGGAACATATGAACAACATAGCTAAGAGACTATAGAAAATGGAAAGCAGAATAGTAATTGCCAATTCAGTCATATCAATAATAATATTAAATGTAACTGTATTAAACAATCAAAAGAAAGAGATTGTCAGATTGGATAAAAAAAAAATTCTTCCACTATGCATTTTTACAGGAGACACTTTAGAATCAAAGATACAATAAGTTGAAAGTAAAAATAATGGGAAAAGATATGCCATGTAAATGCCAGCCAAAAGAGATATAAACTGATAAAAAATCAGATAAGTAGACTGTAAGATCTATTAATACCAGATAAAATCAACTAAAAGATAAAATATAAATCAGATTATGCTACTCCTCTATTCAGAATCCTGTAGTGGCTTCCATTTCTGAGAATAGACTAAATGTTTAAAACTAGCAACTACCCTTCACTCACAAATTTTATGCTATCCTCCCCAGAAAATGCCTTTACTTTATCCTTCATTTAAATCTTAGTTTGGATTGTTGTAGAATTCTTGGTTGGAAATATTTTTTTCTCACTATTTTGAAAGCTGTGCTCCATTTTCCCTTTGGAAGCTTTATGAAGATTTAGGTTATTTCTCTGCAATCCCAGTGCTCTGAAATGTCATAAAAATGTATCTAAGTATGGGCCTCTTTTCATTCAGTGGGCCCTTTTGATTTTTAAGTGGTGTGTGTGTGTGTGTGTGTGTGTGTGTGTGTGTGTGTGTGTGTGTAAAAGAAAGAGAGGGAGAGGGAGAGGGAGAAAGAGAAGAATAAAGCTAGTGAGAAAAAGATTTCTCTTCCCCCTCCTATTTGCTTTTTTTTCTTTCTAAGAGAACATATTTATCAACTGCTTCCTAGGGTGAGCCACTTCTCTACATGGCTGCCACTACCCTTCACGTACTGAGTTTTATTGAGTTTTATTAGTTTCAATCTTAGGATATTTTCCTGTCCTTTGCCAAAGTCTGGAAACAACTTACTGCAATCCCAAGTACACAAAACCTATTCTCTTGATCATCATTTGACATACTTAATAACTATTTATTAATTGCCAAAATGAAACTAGCTGTTAGGAGTGACTGCAAGATGAACTGAAACATGATGGGCTATATAGGTCAGCTGAATGGTCCTGTGTCCCCTCCTTCTGTCCACATTTCTTTTGTTGGTCTCTGGGCTTCTGACTCTGAATCCCAGAGATCTGGTATTACTTTCACTTGTATCTTGATACCACCTTTATTCAACAATTCTCTAAAACTGTCTCTAGCACAACCCCTAATTTCTCTGGCTTCAGAGTCATGCACTTAACCATTTAGTTCTTCTAGCTCTAAAAATTCCTAAAATAATATCTACTTTAAAATAATATTAGTTTCCACTTATTGAGCAAAAATTGATATCGTGATCCCTATTTTTTATATGAGGAAATCGAAGCTTGCCTGGGTGAAAGAGTGAGATTTTCAATCCAGATCCAACTCCAAGGTTTCATGGGTTTCAACCTTCCATGCTGACTCTCAGTCCATGCAATGTTGTCATAAGGATCAAATGAGGTAAGCAATGTTATAATCTGCATGGACTTTGTTAATGTTAACCAGCATGCAAATTTTCTCTAGAGATTTCTCATCTTAAAAGATGTTTTCTGGAAGGGTTAGAGGGGTGGGTTGGGTTATTGGGGGGAAGGGACACCATTTGGCATTGTCCTTAAAAGACCTCATCCAGGTGCTGCTTGAACAAGTAGAGCTAGATGATAGCAGCAGAGCTTTTGTTGGCTTTGCTTCTTCCATGGATGACAAAGCCAAGGACAGTATGTTTTAGCTTTAGGGAGAAACAATTTGTGCATTCAAAGGTAAATCTCTGGCTTGCAAAAGGTTGAATAAAATGCTCCTTAAAAAAGCTCACTAGTTTACTAAATTTAGGGTGGTGAACACCATTGGGGCAAGAATATTTTTTGGCCTTGAGCCTGTAGCATTTTCATTTGACTGGGAATTAGATGCATTTCATTTTCACTAAACTTTTCTCTTAACTCTCCATATTTTTGTCTTTGGAGGTAGGAGACTCTGTGCTAATAGTTGGGTGGAACATTGTGGCTATGACTAATGTGCCTGTTGATAATGACGATTAAAGATGGCCCTGTATTTTTGTGATACAATTTCTGTGAGTGGTTGGGTATAAACTATGATGTTTTTATAAAATTTTGTTTCATTATTCATCAACCTAGAGGCGCATTTCATGATACTTCTTTCTCCTCTGCATTCTTTTTTCTGAATCTTATTCTTTTTCCTGAAGCTATTTGTAAAGACAGGAAGACCTTTGGCAACATGAGCCCTTTGCTGGCCATAGATAATGGATCTGAATGCCTGTCATCTGCTTATTGGTTCATTGTTACCACTCTGTGTCTATTGCCATGGCTATAGGGGTGCCTGGATTCCCAGCCAGCGTCTTGCTAACCAAAATGTGAAAATAAACATCCAAACCTATCAAATTTAAGAAGCAATGAGGCATAATGCAAAAGTGTGAACTCTGGCAACAGGAGGTCCAGCTTCTAATATCAATTTTACTTTTTACTGGACCTGTTATTTGCTTCTCTGAGCACTGGTTTTCTTATCTGTTAGAAGATGATGATAATACTTTCCTTGCAAGCTTTTATTTGGCACAAAAGGGATGTATGTAGGTACTCTATAAGTGGTTATTTCCCCATTTTCTGAAAAGAAACAGCTGGTATAGCCTCGTTATTCTTTCCTCTGTCCTTCCAGTAGCATCAATCCCTGGCTCACTCACATAGCTAATTCATTGTGAACTCTAGGGCGTTTCATGCCTAGGGACTTTGGCTTTTTTTTTTTTTTTTTACCAGGTATATTAGTTTATCTTTAGTAGACTTGAATAGTTTTTTTTTTTTTTTGGTTACAACTATTAATCTGGTTCAGATTCATTCATTTATTCATTCATTAAACAAATATTTATTGAGCACTTCTATATCCCAACACTGTGTTAAGTACTAGAGATATAATCTCTGTCCTCAAGGAACCCAGAGTTTAATTGAGAAGGTAGACAAACTGACATAAAATTGCAGTAGAGCCAGCTAATGGTAAAATAGGTGAAGATGCATATGTAAAGGGCACCCAAGCCAACTTTGGGGAGTCATTAAGGGCTTTTTGGAGGTGGGAACATTTATACTGAAATCTAAGGATGCATCAGAATTGGCCAGGCAGAGGCATGGTAGGGTTAGAGTGGATATGAAGGGTGACAAAAATGAAGACAGTCGTATCTATGCAGCATGGGATGGCCTGGGTCTTGGGGAACATTGAGCCAACCTCGGTGCTATCTACCTAGAAGCTCCAGAGAGGCTATAGGGCCTGGAGGTATTTCAGAGAGGCAGCGGAGCATCAAGGATCACTGGTGAGAATTGTCTTTTTGTGAACTATGTTAGATGATACTTTATTACTCTGTAGATACTATTCTGAAATAGTCCCAGTGTGATATTTTTACCTGTTAATGGATAGTTGTTTGTGTGTGTAGAGGTGCAAAGTGTAGGAGAAAGTCACTTCTCTCTCAAGTTTTATGGCATGCTGTTAAATGTGTGTTCTTTGTAAGTTGTTTATTCTTTCGGTCTAGGCAGTTTGAAGAGCAGACTGTGACTTCTTTAGCCTAGCTACCCCTAGCTACCCATTCTCACTTGAGTTGCTCGTGAAACTCTCATTGACTCTCAGTGAAATGCTGCTGCTTTAGACAGGGTTTAAAAGCTGGCTGGTGGAGAGGAGGGACACATAATACTAGAAACAGGGCCATAGACCCCTGCCCAGACATTAGGGACATAGAAATACAAGCATGGAGCATGTATGTGTATGTGGGTGTATGCTAAAGGTGAGTGGAAGACATACTTCTAAAGCTGATTGCCACTTTTCACCTTCCCTCTCCAGTGCTTCTACCCTGATTATCTATTGCATGTCAGGAACACTTAGGAGCTCCATTATAGAGTCTGATCTAGATTAGTCAGCTAGGGTCAACTGTGGCTCAGTAATTTTGTCTGTCATGGTTGGGTAGGAGTCTCTTTCATCCGAAACTTGCAGCTATGATTTCAGAGAAGGAGGAGGAAAAGGATTGTTTCTTTTCTTCTGCTCTCCCTTCCACCTCTCTACTCCAACCCCAACTCTCTTTGACTATAATACAAAGTAGTTCTGTTTGATTCAGAATCTTTAGATCCTGAGATGGTCATCAATTTTGACCCTGTTTATCAGTTCTGGTGGACCCCAAGGCTGATGTCTCTCTATAACCATAGATGTGACACTTTTTTAAAAATCATTTTTATCTATCCCCATATTTGAATTGGAATTCTTTTATTTCCAGGGGACAACTCAGATATTATCTAGTCCATTTTGCATGTGACCAAGCCGATGCATCAGGAAGTAAGGTGACTTGCCCATAGTCACAGAGCTAGATGGTAACTAATTCTTAGGCTAATACACTTTCCCCTAAGTATCAACAGCTTTAACTGCCTTACCTATCTACAGTTTTGAACATTCAGTTTCAGAAGTGTGAGAGAACTAACATGTGGTGAACATTGTGTGAAGGGACTTATACATATTTATCTCATTGACCCACCATACTAGCCCTTCAAATAGGGCCACTAACACTGACAGCAAAAGAAGGGAACAGACTCAGAGAGTGAAGAACTTAAGTCACAGATGGAGTTAGGATTTGGAACAAGGCTCAAAGCCCATGTTTTTTTTTCAATTACCTCAACCTGCAGCACTTAGCCTAAGAACCAACGAATGGGTTTTGGATTGGGGTTAGGAGCTACTGCTTTTTGCTATCAACAATATGCAAAAACTCAAACCTGGGTCTACCTTTTCATTTTTGTTGTTGCTGTCTACATCAAGGCCTTTAGGACTTAGTCTCTCCACTGAGAGAATCTTTGTTACAATTCTGATTGGGTCCAACGTCTGTCCTAACTAGCTCCTGGGGAGTACACTATTTTCTCATTCAGCCATCTTGATTCTACCCATATTTATTCTTTGTTTTAGAGTTGCTTAAAGAATATTTGCTGATTATGGGAGAAATAACTTTAAAATACAAAACTCTCTAATGTCAGAGATGTATCTCAAATTCTTTCAAGTAACCTTTCATAATGCCCTATTAGAAGGACCTCAACTTGTAGGCTTGTAGACAACACATTTAATTGACACCTGGAGTGCTTATTTATATTACTAGCAGAGGCACTTGGAAAAGGGGGTTATGACTGAAATTGTGGTTTCTCTTTATTTACATATAAAAAGTTCTTTCTCCAGTTTCTGAATTAATCACAGATTTGAAATTTTGTGGCCATTCATTCGATTCCTTTAATATGCATTGAATACCCATAGGATGCAGGTCACCATAGTGGAGACTGGATTATCTCAGCTTGTCTTTGACTCTTGGAAGCTGGAGAATTGGAATGTAGAATTTAAAGGGCTGAAGTTTTGAAAGAATACATGTCTTAGATTCATGTTAATTTATATCAGGCTTTGGGGCTCTTCATAAGTTCTGAATTTGATGTTCTTGTCTGTGGTGTGTCAGGATGTTCTCACATGGCTCCACAATGTTTCTGGTTTTCTTGAGGTCATCACACATTTCTTCACATCCAGTCTCAGCTGCCCTCTTCTTTTATGACAGCATTTTGAGGAAATCTCAGATCTTAGCACTTTTCCTTCTTGGTGTATGGAGGCTTCATCTCAAGGACTGAGTAGTGCAAGGACCGAGTGTATTTGATTCCTTTCTTTTGCATATATGTCTCTGTTGTTCTCCAGCCAACATCAGTCAGCTTTCTACTAAATTATCAATGCACTGTGAGCTCTCTTATTATCTCTTTCTTCCAGATCTGATATGAACTAATTTTTCTCAGGAGAGAAGCTCCTAAGACATATAAAGGGTTGGAAAGGCACTGGGAAAGAGTGCAGCTTATTTGCACATATGATTCCTCTAGAGGGGACTATGAGATGAGGTGTGGGGAGAAGACAGAGAGGAAGGAAACACTAATTTTGGACACCAACTTTTCTCTCTTTTCAGCATGAAATTTGTTCTTTTGAGAGCTTTTCCAGCTCTTCTGAAACTCTCTAGATGTGGAACACTATAAGAAGCAAGAAAAGAGTTAAGACTTTGCAATGTGTAAGCATCCCCTGGTAGACTTTGACTTTGCACTTTTCTTCATAGAAACTTCTTTTTACTCCTCCCCATCTCAAATATTTTTTATTTTCTTCCCTTGACTTTGCTAGTTTTATCTAGTACCCTTTCCTGATTTTCTGCCTTATTTGATATCTTACCTCTACCTGAAACTTGTTGGATTCTCACTGAAATGTGTTCTGTAATGATTTTAAGCTGTGGGCTTCAATATTTTTTGTAGTGACATTATTCTTGAGCATCCAAGGGTCTGAGAAGTAGAAGTAATCTTGGTCTGGGGTTTAAAATAAACCTCAGTGTAATGCTGCCTTATTTTAAAATGCCTCAAGGGAACTGTGGAGGCCTATCCTTGTGTAGTAATGCCCAATACATCAGTGGATAGTTGTGACTGGTTCTGGGAGGATCTTTGTTATTTGTCTTATATAAGTAAACACTGACCTAGTACAAAATGCCAAGGATGGGGTGAGAGGTCTCTGAGGTAAGATGACAAAGGAGATTGTTTCTCTCTGATGGCATCCTGTATAAATTGAGATAGAAAAGCTGGTAGGGATGAGAGGCTAGACAGTCTCTTCAATCTCATCTCTTGCAGCTGCTTATTAAATGGCAAGATTGAGGGAAAAAATATGAATATGGTCTTACTTCTCTGGAATCCATTTATTTAGTAGAAACAATTCTAGAATTAGCTGGTTTTTCTCCTCTTCATTTTTTCTAACAGAATTTCTCTCCCTATTATATTGCAAGATTGATTTCTGTCTTCAAAATGTGTTCATGGGGATGAGGGCTTTTTAGCAAAAGCATTACACATCATTCACAAACATCAGGCATCTTTGGGAGAAGCAAGGCTCTTTCTACAATGCTCATTTTTCACAGAGTGCAGCACCACCTGCCATTTTCCTGATTTCCAATTTCGGATTGTCCTTGTCTGTTTGAAGCTTGGATCTGTGAATTCCAGATGAGCTTGTGCAGGCTTTTAAATTTTCATGGCTTGAGGAGAAGGAGCATTGACAGCTGATTGACACAGGAATGGCTAAAGAAGGCAGCCTGAATCAGAAGCCCTAATTCTGATGAAACCCCCTTCTTTGCTGAGGTCTGACTTGTCACCAATGAAACCATATTTCAAAGTGATTTCACAGGTATTAGTTCATTGACTCCTCCAGCATCTTGCGAAAGAAGCAGAGGAGGAAAGATTAAGTCCAGATGGCAGAGGCAGAAGCTGAGGGCTTGAACGTTTTTGTGACTTAGCCTTAGCCCAAAGTAGGTTAGTGGCGGAGCTCTGGTCAGAACCCAGTTCTTTTCCCATGGCACTTAGAGGAACTAAGGCCTGGGGAAATGTTAGCTAAGAGCCTATATAAAACTCCTTAGGTTGTATAGTTGCAAGTAATAGATAGGATCAGAACATTAACCACAGAAAATCTGGATTTATAAGTAACAATCGATGTGCTTTTATATACTATGACATTTGGTTTATGTAGGTTCTTAGTAAATATTTGTTGACATAACAAATAAGCTCTTTCTCAAAGCCTCAAACTCTGAGAGAATAGAGCTCTGTATTAAACAGGTGATATAGAGAGATGAGAGATACTGCTCAGGGGCTTTGAAAAAGACCTCAGTGGCTGCAAAGGATGTGGTACAGAATGAGCCTCATGATGCGTGCATCTCAGCCACATACCTTCATTGGTTTGACCCCATAAGTTTTAATCTGACTCTTCTAGGTTGTTTTTTCTCCTTGCATTGTCCATTTAGATTCTGGGAACCCATATCGGGAAAAAGAATTGGCATTTTCCATCAGACATTTTCCAGAGACTTCATAGCAGTCTATGGCACACATGGCTTGACACATAACTTAAAGTGTTTTAGAGAAGAAGTTGTTGAGATTTGATCTTCTCTTGGTGTCTCTCAGCTTTTTAAACTTTCATTGGCTTTTTACTCATAATTTTCTGGTTCGGAATAGACCTATTCTAATCCATCATGTCACTCAGCTATGATTTCTTGCTTTGCATTTCCTTGATGCCCTCATACCTTGTTGTCTCACTGGATATCTGGATTTGCATGCTGGGACCCGGGGCCCCCCCGATGCTTTACCTCTTGCCTGACTTAGGATCCCAAATTTCATTTTGACTCTTGGCTTCTTGGCTCCTCTATCTTCTGGCCCTGTGACCTCATCCATGTTTTATTTTCAACCTTGCTTTTTTTTCCTGCCTCTTCACTTGATTACTTTTACTGTTATCCATGTAGAGGAGAAGAATTTTGTAAGTTGAAGGAAGAACGAATTATCAAAATACCAACTGATAGAACTTCAAAAAACTTTTTTGTCAGACTTTTCAATTTATTGATGAAGAATCTGGCCCAAAGAGGTTTAGTGAAGTATCTCAGTTTACAGAGAGAGTTAGTGGCTGAATTAAATGTAGAACCCAGCTATTTTGTTCCCCACTTTGTAACTATACTGTCATCTATTTTTTTTTTAATTCATAAAAACATCTAAACTCCACTGGCAAAGGAAAGAAGCAATAGAAACATCTTTTCTAATGGAATGGGTACATACTTCTCTCTTGTGTCTTTTGACCTTCCTCACCAATAGTTAAGCTCCCAGGGAAGGAGAGGAATTTCAAATACAAGTGTTCTGATTGCCTAATGCTTCTAGTCTCCCAAGAGTCAAGGCTATGGGCCGTTAGCAAAAGCATTATAATTGATTCCTATGAAGAAGCATAAGGTGATACCCATGGTAACCATGAGCAGAATGGAAATGGCAGCTTGTACTGCATCCTGGAGCTAATTGTTGGCTGTAGAAGACCACAGACCATAGATGTGAGGATCTCCAAGAGACCCATGGTTTCAGATTGGTGACATTGGATGCCAGCCAGAGTTTATAAATGAATGAGCTTGAATAAACTTGATTTGTTATCTGCATAAATGAGAATCTAAATCAGAGAAATTCAGATTTGAGGTTTGGCTTATGTTTTGTCTTGGAGCTAGTTATCTGTACAAGCCTTTGTGCTGGTTATGTTGCGAAGACTTCTTCAGTAGCTATGGAACCCTGGGACACCTAACCTGGGCAGGCTAGACTTATGTTTCCTATTGTCTCTTCTTTAAATCATGTAGTGCCTTATTGAATTCTATATTAGGGCAGAGCCTGTACTATCTAAGACCTCCACTTGGCCCTCTAGTCTCTGTACTATCTAAGACCTCCACTTGGCCCTGTAGGTATAACTTGGGGTGGAGGTCTTTTAGAGGGGTTTTGGATGTGGAAGCTGCCATGGGCCTAATTCATTTCATAAGCCTTCCATTTTTTGTTTGTTTGTTTGTTTTTGCTGGAAATGACTGCAAACCTAGGATTCCTAGGCCAAGGGGCAGTTGTTGAAAACCACAAGAGAAGAGACAGTGGTTTTGGACAAGGTCAGGTACATGTTCACTTTGTCTAGGTTGCTTCCTGCCTCAAGTACTGCTATCATTTCTCCGCCCACATCATCCTGTCTCCCTGCTGCTATTGCTTTCTTACTTTCTGCTTCCTTCTCTGTCAGGAAAGGAAGACTACATTTTCTGGCAGACATTTCCGTAGCTTCAATGGCCTATGACAGACACAGCCTGATTCACATGCCCTTAGTTGCTGTTAGAGGAGATATTGTTGGAATGACTGCAATAGGTTAGGATTGGAAAAAAGGGAACTCTGATACTGGTTTATAGAAACACCTGTTTCATTCAACATTAAGCTCTCAATACACTTTCACTGAGGCCTGTGAAGGGGTAGGACACAAAGATGAATGAGTGAAAGCTTCATGGAGGAGGTAGTGCCTCAGCTATATCCTAAAGAATGAGTGAACGAAGGAAAGAGCAGAAGGAAATTACAGTCTGCAGGGGAGTAGGAGCAAAAGCATGAAAGCAAGAAGGGCGGGATTTACAGGGACATCACAAGCATTTGGATTTTGTTAGATAAAGTGAATCGAAGCAGAAGATTGAAACAGGAGTATGGGAATCATTTTTTTTTTTTTAATCAGAGGCTGGCTGCACTATTTGTTTTATAACTGCTGCTATTTGTGGGACTTTAATAAAAGCTATTTTTTGATCATCTATGTTAATAGAGCTTCAGACATTACAAAATAATGGATAATTCTCAAGTCACTTAAATATGACCAGGAAAAGCGAGCTATAAGGTCTGCTTTCCCTCCTTTACCAGAGAATATATTTGAGGGATATGGGATCTGCTTGTGGCATTTTCTTTGCTCCTGGAGGACCCCATCTTCCTCCCTCTAGCTATATATTCCAAGGAGTATGTAGGAGAGGCACTGGGCTGGGAATAAGTCTCCAGATATACTCCCGATATTTGAACTGGGTGACCTGAGATAAGACACTTTATCTCTCAGTTTCCTCATTTGTAAAACAAAGGGATTAATACTCTGAAATCCTTGTGGGGAATTTTGCTGTGCTTTGAATGCCCCTAGCTCTAGAGGTGGTGCCACCTATTGTTTCCCCAAATTGTATTTTTATTTTATTAAAAAGTACCCTAGTGCATTTAAAAAATGAAATGAAAATCAACTTACTAAAGATAATATAAATATATATTAAATATTAAGTAAAATATGATGTATATAGTAAATTATATACTTTTTTATATAAATATATAAATATAAATATATACAGATATATATATTTTCGAGTAGTAGTGCTGCTATATTGTCTTTCTTAACTCAGATATTAAAGTCATCTTTGGATTTTGGATATTTTGTGGCATCATTTCAGATAAAGTAAATAAACCTATGGGAAAAGCCAAAATAAAACTGCCTTCCCTGACCCCATCTTTCTTTCTTTATAGTACAATGTAATGCAAATCTATATTAACTATGTCTTCCGGGTATACAGGATAGGAAAGGGAGCTTTTCACAAGGAAGTAGGTTAGTATGAAATGGAAAATGGCCTGAAGACACTCACTCTCAAGACTGAGTGTGCTATCGCTTTTTGAGGTTGTAAGGGAGCCATTTAGTATTTGAATAATACAACAGCTACCATTTATCAGGCATAGTGCTCATATGTACATTATCTCTAACCTTTATACAACCTTGCAAGCTATGTTTTATTTTCCACTTTTTGTGGGTGAGGAAACTGTATGTCAGAGAGGTATAGCAGTGTGCCCACAGTCACAAAGCCAGTGCATGGGGATTTGGAATGTGAACTAAATCTGTCAAGAAAGCTGTTTCTTCCTTCTTGGTTGCCCTGCCTCTTGACTGGAGTAAGCTTTGTGTGTGTGACGTGAACTATATACCCTACCTGCCTGAGACTCCTGGGGACAGACTTAGAAACTGAGGGGTGTAAAAGTTTCATCTGCATCTGGAGCTGAACGAAGATGGAGCTGCAATGATTCATAAATAGTATTATACAAAGGATACAATGCTTATAGTCAGGGACAGCAGAGTCTCTATTCTGGCCCTGATAAAATATTGTGCTACTTAGCCAATACTTGTAATGTGTGAAATATATAGCTAATTTACTTTGGTCAATACATATTGTTTATATGCTCAGCATCTGCTGCTTCTAGGAATGGCAGCTCCCAACCCTTTCACTATGGTTTCTGCCTGAATGGCCATCATTTTTCATGACTTCATCCCTTTGACTAACCTTGACTAGTACGAGGTTAGACACATGATCCAAGTGGGGGCCAAAGTAGCCTGTTATTTCAGGTTTGAGCCCGCCTCTTTAAAAAGGGGAGGTAGGATACTCCTAGACCAAAATTTTAAACTCCCAAGCCATGAAATAAAATATATGGGGGTAAATCTCTGGACTGATAACAAAAATGTTCTGTGCTTTGTGTACCAGTTTTACTTCTTGCTCTCCACCTTCAGTTTGGTACCCTGACTGGCTGTATCTGTTTTCTGAGCTCTGAGCTTGGTCTCTGACTGTGGCTCTCAACCAGCTCCACTGACACTGTGATCGTAATATTGATAATATATGGCACTCTAAGTCCCACTTATTGGTTATATTCTCAGTTCCCTTCTCTGTTTCTAGACCCTGAGTTAACTGGGGCCTTGTTTCAGCAGTGTGTTCCTTTGGTAATAGTTAAAATTCATCAATACTTTTTTTAATCACATCATCTTTCTGATAGAAAGCAGCCTCCATCCCCTTGTTCAAATGAATTCGCTTGCTATCAAATCTGCTAGATGAAAAATGGCGATAGTGAGGAAAGATAGGACCTCTCCCCACACCCCCTCAGTTTCCTGGTAAAAAGTAGAGCTGTTCTTTCAAATGATATTACACAAAACACATTTTCTCTGTTCTTATTTTTAAATGTATTAACATTAGTTTGAAGAGAAAATGATAAGAGGAAGTAATTAAAAAAAATACAAGTTGATATTCTGCTGTTAATTTTTTTGTGTATATCTCAAGCCTCATTCTGAACAACAAACCATTTCCAACACAATTAAGAGTATTTTACTCAATACAGTTCCCGTTTGGTTTTAAAAAGCATTAGTGCTTGAGTGAACACTGAATGGCTGTTCTGCAAAATAAACATAAGGAGCTAATCACTTCTGGATCATGTCTAACAACACTTGGTTATTACCACTGGAAACCACCATTGGGATGGAGGAGCAGCGCTGATGAGCTGCAGGGCTCCGTGAAGACCCAACTCCTGTTGGCTTTAAGTGCTCAATAAATATTTGTGGAATGAGTATAGATGGAAAGCACAATGTTTGTTTATTGAGCTGTATCCCAAATTATGTATGCATGTGAGCATCCTTGCTCAAGGGACAGGCCCCCAGGCACACACAGGAGCCTTCTCTTGGCGGATTCAGAGTTTCAGAGGTTTGCTGAATGCTTTGGGCCAACACTGGCTTTTTCTACCCAAATTATTGGTGTTATTTCACACTCCTTTGGAAGTGGTGCTGTTCATCATAATGTAGCATCAGCTGCTGTTGGGGAAGGGGGCAGAGCAAGGACTAGGCAAGAGGCGAGAGGGTGTGGCTCACAGGATAGGAATCTCTTTAGGATAGGAATGACAGGGTTTTCTCCTTATGAGTTTGAATATAGCACATAGGACCTCTTGGTTTCCTAACCCTGGCCTATCTCTAGCCTTCTCCCTGCTCTTATGATTTCCCATGACATGCCTTATTTTTGAGTTATATTGTCTTCTGAAGAATGCCATTGCTGACACTTTCTCAGCCTAGATTGAATTTAAATATGCTTAGTCCTCTCTGTCTCTCTCTAGAAATTATCTCTATTGTTCAAAATCCAGTTCAAATACTACTTCTCTGTGATGTCTTCCCTGATTCCCATAGGCAGAAGTTCTTCCCAGAACTTTTATGACACTTTTTATCACTCATATTTGTCATTTATTACATCTTGACATTTAGATAGATGTTATAATACTGTATGTGTTTTTCTGTGACTTGCTTTCCCTCACTATTTTGTTTTTGATATTCATCCACATCAATATGTGTTACTGTAGTTCATTTATATCACTGCTGTTGAATATTTTGTAGTAATAAATTGCTTTAACTTATCTGTTTCCTTGGTGATATAAGTTTGCATTATTTTCATTTATTTACTCTTTACACACATTATTGCTCTGTCTTCTAGTACATATGTATACGTGTGTCTAGGATACATAGTTGACTCAACAGGATTTGAACTGCATGCATTCACTTATATGTGGATTTTTTTTCAGTAAATACAGTTGTCTCTTTGTATCCTCGAGTTTTGTAATCTCCAATTCAACTGAGATTTAAAACAGTATTTTCACATTCCCACCATGGTTTTCCAGCTGCGAATAGAAAACATTTTTTTTCATATAGGTTGGTTTAATCTGCAGATGTGAAGGGCCAGCTGTAGAATCAAAAGTTACATGTCGATTTTCAACTGCGCAGGGCACCCCTAACCCTATCATGTTGTTCAAGGGTCAATTGTATATCTAAAAGTGGAATTGTAATTCATGGAGTCTTTCCAGGTTTAAAAGTAATGTTAAATTATTTTGGATTCATTATAGTCCTGCCCACAAACATATAGAGGTTCCATTATCCTGCATCCAAATCAAAAATTGGTATTGTCAGAGTTTAATTATTTGCATTTATGATGTAAAATTACCTTTTATTAAAACTTGTATTTCTCTGATTACTGACAAGGTTGACAACTTTTTCATATGTCTATGGTCCTTTTTTTCTTTTGTAATAAGATTGGGCAGGCTTTTGCCATTTTTCAATTGGGTTATGACTTTCTTATTAAAATGTATGAGTTTATTATACATTCTGGGTACTGATCCTTTGTCAACTACATTTGTTGCAACTCTTCGTTTCCTAGCTTGTTGCTTGTTTCATTAGTTTTTAAATAGTATCTTTTGCTCAACAAAAATGTCCCCTTTGTCATAGAGAAATATAGCAATTATTTTCTTTGTGATTTTTATGTTTTGCTTACATTCATAGAGATATTATTCTGTTTGCTGCTAAAAGTCTTGAAGTTTTGCATTTCACAGCTAGGTTTGTAATCTACCTGAAACTGAATTTTGTGTATGGAGGAAAGAAGGAGTAAAATTTAATTTTTGTTGTCAAACAGCAGATTTTAAATATTTCTTCTTTTCCTACGAACTTGCAGGGCCACTTCTTTCATGTAATAAGTTGTCATATATGAATGTCTCTCTTTCTGAGCTTTCTGTTTGATCCATTGGTGTATCTGTTTATGCTTGCACCAATGTCAAACTGATTCTGTTACTATTACTTTATAATGAGTTTTAGTATTTCATGTAGTATGTTTTCCTCCTTTTTCAGAATTATTTTGGACTTTTGTTTCTTATATAGTTTTAGATTCAGATTATTAGCATCTACAAAATAAAACTACAATAAATAGTATAATGATTAGAATTACAGTAAAGCTATAGATCAATTTGGGGAAACTGATATCTTATGATGTTGAATTTCATACCTATAGACATATCTTTCTCCATTTATTTGGGTATTTTCAGTGCCTTTTAATAGTTTTATAATTTTTATCATGAAGGTCTTACATATTTTTGTTAGATTTGTTTCTAGGTGATTTTGCTTTTTGTTGCTATAGTAAAGATTATTTTAAATTATTTTTTCTCTGTCACATGGATATAGAAATGCAATTAATTCTATATAATGATTTTATATAAATCCACCTTACTAAACTCTCAGCAATTTTAATAATTTGTCTATAGTTGCTTTTGAGTGTTCTATGTAGAAATCTTTAGTTTATTAGTAATTCATTCATTCTTTCATTCAATAGACATTATAGAGTATCTACAAAATGCTAGCTCTGGTCTTGGTAATATTTAAGAAAGTTAAAAAAAAACAACAAAACTTTCCATCTTCACTTAGCTTACATAGGCAGTTTTTCTCCCCAGTTCTTGTACCTTTAATGGAAAGGGATGGGTTAGCTGCTGATCTGTAACTCATTCAATTCAGAGAAGAAGAAAAAACTCAAAATGATGAAATAACCTGGTCAAATCTCCTTGCAAACATAACCAGAGGGTTAACATATGTATTGTTTGTCTGAAAGAAATAAGTTTTAGATTTGTTAGTACTCTGTGTTGTGTATTTTCTCTTTGTTTCAGCTCTTACATTTATTTCCTTCTCTTTACTTTCTTTGGGCTTTTTTTCTATCTTTTTCTTAAAAGACATGAATATTTATCAGAAATATAGTTTTTTTAAAAGCCCATTTTCATGACACTCCAGAAAACACCAGGACTTATGCTTATCAAATAGTAGAAATTCTCATCCAGAAAAATGGTAGTGTTTTAATTTTTTCTAAAACTGATATTCAACTTAAACATTTTGAACCTTTTTTCCTACATGCATACAAAACTATACATTTCCTCAAATTATTATTTTAGCATTTTACTAGTTTTGATATGTATTGTTATTGCTATTTAATTCTAAGTACATTTTAATTTCCATTACTTCTTTGACTAATGTTATTTAAAAATATTTTAATTTCTAATCACACAGGCTTAAATTATTTTATTAACTTCTAATTTAATTGTGGTCAGAGAATATGCTCTGTGTAATATGAACAATTTGAAGTTTGTTGAGACTTATTTTATGGCCTAACATTGAGATAATTTTTGTAAATGCTCAGTGAATCTTGAGGATAATATGTATTTCTTATTGTTGGATGCATGGCCCTATAAATATCTGCCAAATCAAGCTTAAATAAAATTTTTGACTACTAATAATTGAGAGTGAAATGCTAAAAACTTTTGGTATGAGAATAAGTTTATACATTTCTTGATATTCTGTTAGCTTTTATTTGATACCTTTTGAGGTTATTTTATAGGTGCACGTGATCCTTATTTATTGCCATTTTTTAACATTAAGCAATGGCCCTCTTTATTTAAGACAAAAAACATATATATATGCTTTTTGTCTTAAAATTTAATTGTCAAATATCATTAGTTTTCTTTTGATTAGTATTTACCCAGTGTATCTTTTTTCATTTTTATATTATAATTTGTTCATGTCTGTGTGTTTTATATTTGTTTCTTAGAAATAACACTTAGCTGATTTCAAAAAACCTATCTGTCCTGTAACTATGAATAACATTTGTATTTATTATTATTACTGATACATTTTTACCACCTTATGTTGTGTTTTCTATTTGTCCCTGGCGTTCTATACTTCTTTATGTCTCACTTCTGAAATTACTTTAGATTATTTTTTTCTTATTTAACTTTTCTCCCCTTTACTTATTAGGAATACATACATTGTTTATCTCCTTTCACTAGTTTTCCTTGTGGATTGAAAGTCTAAAATTAATCAGTGTCTGAACTTCTAGAATAATATGAGTTTAATAATTATTTTTCTCTGATATTCTCCACTGGGCCTACTTGCTGATATTATTCAGGATTTTACTTCTATCTTTAAAAAATCTCACAATTTATGCATTGTTCCTATTTTATATGTCCAGGTTTTTCAGATTTGTCTAAACCTTTACTACTTTCTTTGCTCTCCATTTTTTGTTGTATCTCAAATCTTATTTTTTGAATTATTTTCTATCCTCTTTGAAATTGATGTTTTAGAAAGTCAGTTTTTGAACATATACTAGACAGGGGTCCCCAGCCCCTAGGCTGTGGAGTGGTACCTGTCTGTGGTCTGTTAGGAATCGGGCAGCACAGCAGAAGGTGAGTGGAGGGCTAGCGAGCAAAGCTTTACCTTATTTGTAGCCACTCCCCAGTGCTAGCATCACCGCCTCAGCTCCACCTCAGGTCATCAGGCAGTAGATGCTCACAGGAGCATCGGTCCCTGGTGCCAAAAAGCTTAAGATTGCTGTGTAGCTGTTGGTAAACTATCAAAGTTTAAGATTACCTAAACATGTTTTAATTTTACCTGTGTTCTTGAAAGGTAGTTTTGCTGAGTGTATACTTCTAGAGTTGCAGTTATTTTTCACTCAACAATATGATTATTACATTATATTCTGGCTTCTATTACTACTCTTGAGAAGTTTAAGGTCAGTCTAATTTTCATTTATTTAAAAATTATCTATGTTTTCTTTTGTGCTGTTTTTAAGATCTTCTTTTTGTCTTTTATGTTCAGCAATTTTATTTTGATATTTCTGACTTTGTTACTCTGATTGTAATTCCGTGGGATTCCTGAACCTGAATATTGGCATATATCATAAATCTTAAAAATTTCTTAGCTATTTTCTCTTCAAATGTTAGATCTCCTCCATTCTCTGCATCAGTTCATTTCTGGAACACGAATAAGACCCATGTTAAGCTCTTTCTTTCACTTTATCTTCTATGTCTTATTTTTTTAGTTTTTTATTTTATTTTTTTACTTTTATTTATTCTTTTAAATAATTTTTTATTTTTCAACTACAGTTGACATACAATATTATATTAGTTTCAGGTGTACCACAGAGTGATTAGACATTTATATAATTTATAAAGTGATCACCCAATAAATCTAGTATTCATCTGACAGCATACATAGTTATTAGAATATTATTGACTACATTCCCTATGCCATACTTTTTATCCTCATGACTATTTTGTAACTACCAGTTTGTACTTCTTAATCCCCTCCCCCTTTCACCCATTCCCCCATTTGTCTTTTGATTGGAATGTTTAATCCATTTACATTAAAAGTAGTTGTTGATAAATATGTAGTTATTGCCATTTTTTGTTCACTTTTTCATCTTCCTCTTCGTTTCTTGTAATACTGATGTGGTGGTGATGAATTCCTTTAGCCTTTTTTTTGGTCTAGGAAGCTCATTATCTGTCTTATTCTAAATGATAGTTTTGCTGGGTAATCTTGGCCATAGTTCCTTGCTTTTCACCACTTCAGATATTTCATGCCAGTTTCTTCTGGCCTGCAAAATTTCTGTTGGTAAATCAGCTGACAATCTTATGGGAGCTCCCTTGTAGGTAACTAATTGCTTTTCTCTTGCTGCTTTTAGAATTTTTTTCTTTGTCTTTAACCTTTGGAATTTTAATTATGATGTGTCTTGGTGTAGAACTCTTTGGATTTATCTTTTTTGGGACCCTCTGAGCTTCCTGTGGTTGTATATCTGTTTCCTTCACCAGATTAGAAAAATTTCCCATCATTATTCCTTCAAACAGGTTGTTAACTTCTTGCTCTCTTCTCCTTCTGGTACCCCTATGATGCTAATGTTGTTACACTTGATGTTGTCCCATAGTCTCCTTAAATTATCTTCATTGTTTTGAATTCTTTTTTTCTTGTTGGTGTTCTGATTGTTTTCTGCTACCTTATTTTCTAGATTACTGATTTGTCCTCTGCTTCATTCAATCTACTGTTGATTCCCTCATTTTAGTTACTGCGTTCTTCATTTCTGACTGGTTCTATTTATGTTTTCTATCTCTACTTTTATGTTTTCTGTCTCTTTGCTGACATTTTCAGAGATCATTGAATATCCTTATAACCATTGTTTTGAACCCTGTATTTGGTAGAGTTAATTGTCTTGTCTCCTTTATGTTTAGCTCTTTTTCTGGAGCTTTGGTCTGTTCTTTTGTTTGGGACATCTTTCTTTGTCTCCTCACTTTAGCTGCATCCCTCTGTTTTTTCCTGTGTATTAGATAGAGCTGCCATGGCTCTTGATCTTAGTTGAATGGCCTTATGTAGTAAGTGTCCTCTGGGGTCCAGTGATGCAATCTTTCTGGTCACCTTGTCTGAATTTTCCAGGTGTGTCCCTTGTGTGGGTTGTGTGTGTCCTCTTGTTGTAGTTGAGCCTTGGTTGTTGCTGGTATGCAGTGGAAGGGGTAGACCCTCAATCTTTTTGGTTGTGAGGACTGGCTGTGACTACAGTGCAGGGGCTGTTGTGTAGAGGCTGACTCTGTGGAGCAGGATTTGCTTTAGTGGGGCCTGATTCCTGCCAAGTCTGCCCTTTGGGTGGTGCTCTGGTGTGGTCTGAGGCTGGCCACTAGGTATTGTGGTTCTGGGGCCTCTTGGGAGGCAGTGTTGCAGGCCAAGTTTAGTGATCCCTGTGCCCTTCCTACAACCTCTTGGTATGAGCTACAAAGTGATCTGCAGATGGTTGCCACTTGTGCTGGGCTTGGAGGCACCTTTGAGAGGCTAAGCTGTGAACTGAGGCTGGCTGCTGCTAGTGTCTGACTTGGGATTGCGTAGCAAGGGGTACAAGGCACACTGAAGCCAGATGCTACTTGTTTGGGGCTTGTGAACCTTGGAGAGATTTTAAGAACATCTGTAGCATTAGCCAAGACAGGCCATTCATATGGAAAAGCCACTGGAAATAGTCTGAGTGAGCCTGCTAGTTGGGTGAAGTGAGGTCTCAGGTGATCATCAGGTCAGGGTGAATGGTATTAGCCAGGATACTCAGATATGGTGCCTGCCTGCATGTGCAGGCTGGGTGTGGGGAGAACTCAACAGAAGAATAGTTGGTTTCCACCAGCACTTCTGTCTGGGAGAAAACTGCCTCTCCAGCCCTTGCCCTGAAGCCAGACAATTCAGTTCCTCCCTGTATGTCCCTGGTACCTTCCAAGCTGCTGCCCCAGTGCTGGAGCTTAGAGTGAATGAATCTATGAGTAAGTCCATGCATAGGCCCTTTTAGAGGAATGCCTTATACTCCAATAGCTCTTCATCTCACTCAGCTACAATATGTGTTGGTTTTCACAGCCAGAAGTTATGGGGACTTCTTTTTCTGGCACTGGAACCCTGAGTAGGGGAGTCTGGTGTGGGGCCAGGACCCATATCTCCTCTGGGGGAAACTTTGCAGGTGAGATGTTCCTCCCAATTCTCAACCACCACTTGTGGGTGTGGGACCAGTTTGTTCTACATCTTGGCCTTTTCTACCAGTCTATAGATGGCTTCCTCTGTATAGTCTTAGTTATAGGCTATAGGACTTCTGTTCAACTAGACTTCAGGCAATTCTTAATGATGGTTGTTCTGTTCTTTAGTTTAAATTTTGATGTGGTTGTGGGAAGAAGTGAGCACAGCATTTATGTATGCCACTATCTTGACCAGAAGTTCCTATATTTTCAGTTTTTTAAACCTCTCTATCATTTGTCCTAATTATAAATTTCTAAATTCTGCTTTCCAATACATTAATTTTCTTAATTGTTAATTTCTGTTTTTAATTAGATTCAAAGTCTAATTTTAGATTTACATCTAACCTTTATCTAAAACCCATTTGTGAAATTTAAAATTCAATAGTTATATATTTTATTCTAATATTTTGGGGGGTTCTGCTTACAATTTGGTAATTTTTTGGCAGTCTCCTATTTCTATTTACTTTTTAATTTTATTTAAAACATTTAAAACATATAGAGTATTTTGTATTCTGAATCAAGTAATTCTGAATATCTGAACTCTTTGGCAGGGGTGGACTAAAACTTTTTAATTTTCATTTATCCTCTTTTGATTCTTGCTCATGGTATCTTATTTCTTGATTTGCTTAACAATTTTTATTTAGAGCTCATTAGTTTTTAAAAGTCTATGAGAAGTCTTAGGGTCTTAGTTTTGAATGTCTTCACTGGAACAAAATGACATTTGTTTCTGCCATGTACATGAAAGTATCACCAACTAGGATACACTTTGATTTACTTTCTGGATTAGGGGTTTCTCTGACTATACCCATAAGTGAGCGGACATGTGATTGTGAATTATAAATTCTTAACGTGTATGTGCCATTAGTGGCACCTACTTTATCTTATTTTTAAGTAACACAGCCATAGAAAAGGAAGAGAAGTTTCCTTATAGGCTCATTTTGTTGGAAGATTACAAATAATAACAATTATCTTGAAGTACAGTTACTATAGGCTCAATGCTTGTGCTGCTCCCCTACCCTGCCTCCCCCCACCAAATTCATGTGTTGAAAACTAACCCCCAGTGTGATGGTATTTGGAAGTGAGATGTTTGGTGATTACATCATGACAGTGCAGGCCTTGTGAATAGCATTAATATTCTCATTAATGAGACCCAAGAGAGCTCCCTTGCCTTCTGCTATGTGAAGACACAGTGAAAAGAGGTCCTCTATGAACCAGGAAGCAGATCTCACCAGACACTAGATCTGCTGATATCTTGATCTTGGACTTTCCGGCCTTAAGAACTATGAGACACGAATTTCTGTTGTTTATAAGCCACCTAGATTGACCAGGCTGAGACAACAGTTAAGAAATACTAAAAAATAAATGTGATATATTAATATATGTGCTTCTTTATGAATTAAGTAATAAGATCTAGTTATTTGTCTAGTAACTACTAAATTGCAAAAACAGTTATAAAGATCATTTCAAGTTACCTGCAACACTCTAATGTTATATGAAATATCTATGGTTTTCATTGGAGACAAAGGCACAGTTATTGCTCAAACTACTGTGATTTGCTGCTTAAATTCTATAATTAAAATAAATTTTAATTAGAAATATATGAAAATAAAGATATAACTTTTTTCCCATCAAAGTCCAGAGATTCTTTTAATTCTCTTACAAATAACTTGAGAGTTCATAAACTCCAGATTTAGAACCCTTGGAAAAGATTAACCTCCCATTTCCTTTTTGCTAATCTCAAAACTCTAGGCTTCTGGCACTTTTCTCCCAGGTACCTCTGGCTTCTACTTTACAGGTCATATTCTTATTTAAACCTCACATTCCCTTTTGTACCCTCTGTTATGATTCACTTTCTTAGAGATCAACAATATGTTTCAAATTTGCTTTTATTGCTTTTATAGGAGCTACTTGTATGATATCAAGAGGAGTCTTTTTTATTATATAAATGTAGTAGAGTTAGCCACAGTGCCAAAAATAGAATTGTAGATTTCTCCCCTTGTTATAAGATCTTAGAGGCCAGAGACTTTTTTGTTTTTGTTTTTGTTAAACCTCTGACTTTTTACTTCCCAGGGCCAACTCTGTGAACTAGTCAAAAAATTTTATAATTTCAAGGTTTTATGATGCAATCCTCCTGTGAATATAGTGTGACCTATGTTCACAGTGAGTATTCTATCTACAGATCTATATATAGAGATAATGAGTGAATCATATACCAGGAATGGCTATATATAGTTCTATCTAGCTCCAGAAAGCAAGGGAGATTAGAATAGATTTCTTACACAACTTTTGAAATATGGTACCATTTTCTACAATTTTAATTTCTCTAATGAAATCAGTTTTAAGGAGAAATATTTTACAAGATTGTCTCTCATTCAACTTTAAGCACCATACTTCTGTCTGAAGATAGATTAGTTTTCATTTTTGTTTACTATCTTAACCTCAAGGGCAAAATCTGCCAGACTTCTCACTACTGCTGTTTTCTTCTAAGCTGCTGCCAAGTATAAGATGACTGACTATAAATCAAACTTTGAGACAACTTTAGTACAAATGTAACAGTTTACCCAACTGTCATTATTTCAATCTACTATTAAGAACAAGCAAAAACACCCAGATGTGTTAGTGACATTTTCTGTTTGAAAGATTAAAATTGGGTCTTTGCTATGTTTGGTTCCTACTGTAATTAGTCTTTCCTTTATAAAACATCATTACCCCATTACTTCTCTGCCATTTGTTAAGAGCAAATTATATATTACTTTTAGCATTTCATTCACCTTTTGTCTACCAAAATGTGGTGCTGAATAAGAAAAGGACATTTTGTTCAGAATGTGAAGTGTTCTAGAATGTCAGGTCTTTATACAAAGATAAAAAATGGGAGTACAAATAGAGACACCACAATAGAACTGCTTCAGATATATTATGTTCAAGCATAACACATTTGGATACACATATCCACATCCATTTTAGAGTGGAGGACAGTGAGAAGCTCATATAACCCTTCGCTAAAAGGTCAAAAGAACCTTTTCCTTTTTGTTTATTGTCAAATACATAGTTCCTCTATTGTGGGAGCTACTCAGGCAATATTCAAGATAAAGAGAATAAGATAGTGGGGGGAGCTGGCAAAATTTCCCAGCACTGAGTTTTCGGATGTGAATAACCGATCTTTGGTAAATAGTTAATGGTCAAAAAGTAAGCAGGTTTATTGTTTGTTGTGGGTTGAATTGTTCCCCTAAAAAAAATATATTGAAGTCCTAACCCCTAGAACCTGTGAATGTGACCTTGTTTATAAATAGAGTCTTTAAAGATATGAGTAAGGTAAGGTCATGCTGGATTAGGGTTGACCTCAATTCAATGACTGGTATTCTTACAAGAAGAAGGAAATTTGGATGCAATGATACAGACACACAGGGGAATAAGCCATGTGAAGACAGAGGCAACAACTGGAGTGATGCATCTATAAGCTAAGGACCACCAAGGATTGCCAGTAACTGCCAGATTCTGGAAGACAAGAAGAGATTTTTCTTTAAAACCTATAAAAGGAATCACCCTGCTGACATTTTGATTCAGGCTTCTAGCTTCCATAACCATGAGAGAATAAATATCTGTTCTAAGTCACTCAGTTTGTGGTGCTTTGTTGTGGCTACCCTAAGAAATTATAATATATTATTTATCAAAAATGTGCTTTCTGGATTTCAATGACTTTAAAAAAATTTTATTAATATAAATTAGTATAGAATGGTAGTATATAAATAGTGACATAAGAGAGATCTTGACACTTTCTAAATTCTGTAATATATATATATATATATATATATATAGATATAGATATATGATATTATATTAGTTTCAGTTATACAACATAATGATTTGATGAATTTATATATTGTGAAATGGTCACCACAGTAAGTTTGGTTTACATCCATCACCACACACGGTTACAAGTTGTTTTCTTTATAATGAGAACTTTTAAGGTCTACTGTCTTAACAACTTTCAAATATATAATCCAGTATTATCAACTATAGTCACCTTACATTATATCCCCATGACTTACTTATTTTATAACAAAGTTTGTACCTTTTGATCACCTTTGTCCATTTGTCTACTCATCACGGCCCACGTACGGCAATAACCAGTCTGTTCTCTATCTATGAGTTCTGTTTTTTTTTTTTTTCAATTCACATATAACTGAGATTATGTGGCATTTGTTTTCTCAGTCTGATTTGTTTCACTTAGCATAATATCCTCAATTTTCATACATATCACAAATAGTAGAATTTCAATGATTTTTATAATTCTTTGTATTATTAATTTGTGTGCTTGCTTGGGCTAAAACCCAAGAGGCCAGTCTAAAATACCCCAAGGCTTCTTGGGTTGTAGCTCCATTTATTTTCTTTGTGTTTTTATTATGATTATTATAAAAAAATAAATCATTTTTAAGAAAAAAAGGCATTATTATTCTTATATTGATAAATTGAAAACCACCTCTCCTCACTCCTGCTTGCTAGTGTCTCTACCCTCACTATTGGTGGATTTTCAAGCTCCCCACATTGGCTTTACACAGGATACTACATATTAGAAAGGATAACATTGTGAACAAATAAGAAATAAAAATAAATTTGTACAGTTTAAAATGTTGCTAAATCCATGAAAATAATGGGTACACACTGAGTTTCTGAGGAGAAGCCTATTGGGTAACCCATGCATTGGCCTGTTGGGGTAAGGGATGATTTCTTCCTATAGGCCATTCTCAGGCCAGGCCAGGAATCCTCTCTTTTGTCCCAGAGTGCAATGGGCTCACCTCTTTCAAAGCACTACACTAGTGTGATGGGCTTTCTTTTAGCTCATTTTCCATCTCTGACTTTGGTCTCTCTCCTTCACTAGACCCTAAGGGCCTGGGGGCAGGGTGCTATTTACATTTTATCTTTTTATTCCTCATTTTCAGCATGCTACCCAGCAAAGAGCAGGCTCTCACCTTTGGAATAGTGGAGTCTCTGCTCTCAAGTGCCCTACAGTGCAATCTGGCACCTTTATTCAAAGCAACATTGACAAATGACAGTGGCTTTCTATTTGAGCCCACATTTGTTAATGCTGCTTTTAGCAAGAGGTACCAGCATGCTATACTGGCACATATACCACATGAAAACAAAGGCATTTACACAGAACAAAGGTTATCCTGAGATAAGATCCTGTGTCTAGGGTGGAAGGTGTGAGAGAGAGAGAGAAATCAAAATATTTACAGCTATGTTGAGGATACAGGATATAGCCTCAAATTTCTGGTTATTTATGTTCTGCCCATGACTGTGATGTTAGTTAGCTGTGGCTGCCCTGGATTTAAATTAGTCTTGGTGCTGCTATTGACTTTTGGGAGCAAATCTAAGCTACTCCTTATTTTAGATGATCTATCAGGTGTTGCCATCAGCTGCAAATTAATCCAGCCCCTTTTACTTTACCATACTCATTGGCTAGGATTTACTGGCTGTGACTTTTCTATGTTAACCCACTTCTTGGAGTGGGTCAATCTTGATGATTATTTATTTTTAGGAGGTGGCCTTCTCACAAGAGCCCATCTATTCCCATGTCAGGGCAGCTTTGTCCACCAGTTGCTGCAGCCAATGCAGATATCCTGGCAGCTGAGCACTGTAGGTTGAGTGGCTTTCTCTGCTTCTTCTAATTCCCCGTCCCCTTTCCTGCCATGTGTATTTCCATAATAGATCACCCAGGAAAGATTTTCAATGTGTTTTGACAGAATAAAATTGTGTGATTTGGCTTGATTTCATTAAGAGCCCCATAGCCAGATCTCTTCAAAGTACAAACACAAGGAGAGCTTGCAAACTGTAGGTGGCTTGTCTTTCTAGCTGAGAGAGAGAGAGAGAGAGAGAGAGAGAGAGAGAGAGAGAGAGAGAGAGAGAGAGAGAGAGAGAGAGAGAGAGAGAGAGAGAGAGAGAGAGAGAGAGAGACTGGAAAATCTTAACTGACACTGCTGACTTTCTGTCCCTGACCTAAAGGAGAAATGAATATTTACTGCATTTCATTCACAAAGTTCCTGTGAAAGTGAAGTAAAGTGTAAGTCAGTGAAGTTATTTCTGTAAGGGGCAAGCACCTGGGCTTCTGAAGACTGTGCTAGCCTTTTTCATTTCTTTTCTTTCCTTCCTTCCTTCTTTCCTTCTCCTTTCTCTCTTCCTTCTTCCCGTTCTCTTTCCTTTCTTTCCACAACTAATGTGAGTGCTAAATGTAACAGATACTGTGCTAAATAATAAATAAGACAAAAATCCATGCCCTCAAATAGCTCATAGTGTGGCAAGGGAGGTATGCAGATAGATAATTATATACAATGTTTGGAATGTAGTGGTATAAAAAGTACCAGGTATTTCAATGAAATGAGACACCAAACTCCACCTGGAAAAGATGGTAGTGGGGATAAGCTTCCTACTGGAAGTGATGCTGAGACTTGTTTCATAGCATAAATAGGAGTAAGCAAGGTGGATTTACTGGGTGGAGATGGCCTATCTTAGCTCAGAAAGGGCAGTCATCAGCAAGCCATTCTTGTCAGTTCCTGTTGCCTAAATCTCAAGATATGCTCATGGAATGTGCTTTTCATATCTGCTCCTTTTGTGTTTTCTATCCTTAGATGTATGTTAACTATCTGAATCTGTCTGCCCTGACTCGATGTAGATTTTATTGCATGGACCAGGTTTTAGCAGTCTGCTTAATTAAGTGATCTTGACCATCTTTAGCCCATTCCTTGGTTTTAAATTCACTATGCTCCTCCTGACACTTGACAGCTTGTGAAACATACAACCAGTTAAAAGATTCAACACATATCCCGAGAAACAAGATGGTAGTACCCTCTGTCCAGGTTGACAGGAAATTCAAGGTTGGGTTTGTGCCTTTTCTATCTTTTTATTCCCTACTGCATTATGCATAGGAGAAACTCAGTATATATTTGATGAGAGAATGAACAAATGAGTATCACAACTAACAGGCATCCCATATATAGTGCTTTTATTATTCTAGTTCTTCAAAGAACTCAGAAAAATGGTACCCATGCCATTTTTAAATACAATTTTTATGAATTTTTATGAAAATTCAACTTGCCTACACTCAAGGGGGCCTGCCGTTAGGTGTCCATTGTGCACAACGCAGAAGCTGTACATGAAAAGCAGAGTGAATGCAGGAACCTTGAGCACAAAGACTGCAGCTTGGAAAATCAGAGTGGAAATGATGATGGAGGCGGATTCATCTTTATCTTGCCCACGGTGTCTCATATTTAGAACTCTTTGCCTTGGTTAAATAGGAAAGCACTTCTGCATTTGTGAGAGGCGGGAATGCTTTTTCCAGGCAATTAGCTTAAAAAGAGTGCAGTTTCCAGTTTCTTGGCTTTATGGATGCCAAGAAAAGATTATGAAGTCTCTCTAAAGATCAGAAAAAAGCCAGGGTGGTAAATGACATTTTATTCATTAGGATGCATACCCAAGTATCCTATGCCTCTGAGAAAGCTTTGTACACTAGGATGGGGCCTCTGGGGCACTATTAGTCAAAATAACAGCAATAAAACAACCTTGCGTTTGCATGGAACTTTGCAGTTGAAATGTGCTTTTATGTATGTAATTCAAATTCTAGAAGAAACTTCTTGTGGGGGGAGAAGGAGGATTTTCAAAAGAGGATTGAATATTACTGTCTTTTAAGAAATTTAATAATCAGCTAAAAGTTTTTGTCTCTGCAGTCTGATTTGGGCTCAGTTCACAGGGTAGGGCTTCATAATGAAGAATGTAAACTTCCTTGGCCCTTCCCACTACCTTGTGCTCCATTTGTATCACAAGGAGAGTCCTGAACTTCAAGTTCTTCATGGGAAAGCTTGAGACTCTCCAATGGACCCTGCTCAGTGTGGCATGTGGCTTATTACAATCTTGGCTCCTGTCCCTGGTGGCTCAGTTTCTAGAAACTGCATGCTGAAGAGCAAAGCTTCATAACATCACTGGTTGTGTGGGTGCCTCTTTCTTGTTTTCTCAGATCACAGTTCCGGTTGCCTCTGTCACTGAGACCAGCTCTATCACTAGCCCTTCCTTTGGAATGTGTTCTGACTCTTTGTGTAGCCTTTATCACTGTGGTCATCACTAATTTTGGTGCCAATAATTCTATTTTAGTCTCCCTTTGGTGCTACTGCCACTATTATCACCATGGCTACCTTTTTTTTTTTTTTTTTGCCTCTTTTACAACCTGTGGTATGTAGGCAACTAAACAACAACTGATTCCTGTGTATTCATCCCATTCTTAGGTCCTTAGGGCCAAGAAAACAGGATCTCATGGCATAGCTGTTCCACTTGCTACTGTACTTTGCTCTTGGCCTTCATAGCAAACTGTTCAAGCAGAAGTGACAGCACTCCACTTTTCTCTCAACCAATCCATGATGGATGGAGGAAACTTAGCTTAATCCAAGACGAGTAAGGGCAAATTTTAGTTAAATACTCTTTCATTACAAAAATATATGGTTAGAGTTCCACTTCCTGATCCAACTAGCAGGAGGGAATAATAATAACTATCTCTAAAAGGCTAGACCAATAATATACAGTCATTCTAATTCTTACAACCACCCTACACAGATATGGTTTCTATGTTTTATAGATGAAGATACTGAGGCCCAGAGAGATAAAGTAATTTGTTCAAAGTCATACCGATGGTAAGGGCCAGAGCTGGAGTTTTACTCAGATATGTCTGGCCTCCAAGCCTGTGCTCTTCCCACTCCATGGAACTGCTCACTCCCCTTTCCTCCCTTAGTCAACTGAGAATAAGCCTCGGAAGTGGCTTCCAAACACAAGCAGGTTATCATGCCAGTTTCTTTTGTCTTCAGTGATTTATAGTTCATTATAATAAATATTCATTATCTTATTTGAGTCTCACAAAACCTCTGGAAGTTGATAAAGCAATAATTATTAAAATAGTAATTGTAATTTGAGGAAACTGGGGCTCAGGAAGATTAAATGATTTCCCCAAAGTTACAAAGTTAAGAGGTACTGGGGAACAGGCTTATATCCAGGTTCTCTAGATCAAACCCCAGTTCATTTTAAAGTAGTCCTCATTTTAAATCTGATTACAAAATTAACATATTTCTTATGAAAAATTTAAAAGTCCCACAGGGAATAAAATAAGAATCATGCATAAGTATGGCTTCCAAAGATCCCATGTTCTGCCATCTGTCTACATTGGCAGCATGGTTTTTGCTGTTTACATGTGGGCATGACCCCTCTCTACTCGGAGCCCAACCCTGACATGACTGTGCTGGGTGCAATACTGAGAAGCGTGAATAGGAATGACCTGGTTTTCCTCTGTGTGACCCTCATTGGCCTCTTCACAGATTTGACCCTGAATCCTGACCTCTTCATCAGCCCTCTTACTTGCCTCTGAAATCTAGGTTCTACCTAGGAATGTACAGGCCTAATGACTGCTGTGACACTTTCTAGCTTGGTGGTTAACTTAGACTTCTGTGGTTTATGCTCACTTGAAGATATCAGGAGTTGCCTTGAATAGGGGAGATCAAAGAAACAAACTGTTTATCTCCTTTAAAATTGTTCATCTCTCTTACAGTGAATGATCAAGCATATTTTCAAAAAGTTGTCTCACTAAAGAAAGAGGCTAGATTGTTATATTTAAGAAGATCTCAAGGGGCCAAGTGGAGAGTAAGTTCTCAATGATGATTTATTGATTGTTTTACTTGGGGCCAGTGATCTATGTCTCTTCGGTTTAGATGTGAAGGCATCAGGGCTTGGGACCTACTTGGGGTCAATGAGGCAACAGAGGAGGTGGGAGAGCAACCTGAGGTGGCAAAATGAGGGTGGCTTGAGCAGGTTCTTCAGGATGGACATTGATTTCTGGTCTGTTCTGCTCATTGATTCCTCAGAGTCACCATTTTCTCACTTGCTCCTGTTTGGCTTCCTAGAATTAGTAGGATATTTTGATTGCTGCCTAGAAATCCTAGCTTGTCAAATTTGCACAAAGACTCAGAGACTTCTATCTCTTTCTGTCTTTTCCATTGTCCTTCCCCTTTCTTTGCCCACATTTCTCAGCCTCAGCCTAAGAGGCATAGCAGCGCTCCTCAGACTTTACTGTGAAAGCTGACTGTCAGGGGGTCCTGCTAGAATGTGGATTCCTAGTTTCTGAGCCTGGGTAGTTTGGGAGTCCTTTGTTGTGGGTGGTGTTGCTGCTCCTTGGAAGGACTAAACTTTGAGGACCAGGCTCTGGGCCTCTGCAAGGTTGAAAGAGCCTTGGGAGATTGCAAGCTTGGCTTCAGACTAACCCAAATGTCTGGCTCTGAGGTCCAGCAGACCTCTTATCAAACTGCTGTCCATTCACAATGACCCAGAGTCATCAACACTGAGGAACAAAACAGCCATGTTTTGTTGGGTGCCCCACTCACCCAACTCTGTGGAGTTCTAATATGTCCGGTCTCAGACTCAGAGCTTTCTGTCCCTTGTGAGGCCCACTTCACCGATGACACTGCCTCAGTTATTGCTTCTGAGGTCTTAGCTTACTGAGTGTTCCCGCAGTCATGGGGCGGGGCAGGTGTTGGAAATTGCTTTCCTTCCCTGTTTTCTCTCTCTGGCCTGGTTTCCTATAAGGAGAGAATGACTTTCCCTTAATTCTAGGGACACAGAAGCAATGTCTCTTTGGAACATGACAGTTCCAAAATGTGCCAGGAATTAAATAAAACAAAACACAACACAACAAAACAAAACAAAACAAAACAAAACAAAACAAAAAATGGTGGCATCAGAGATGCTGTGATCGTTAAGTTGCTTTTGATATTCAGGTTCGATATTGACTGACTTCACTGTTTTTCAGCAGTTAGAGACAATCTGTTTGATTACTTTTTCCCCCTTGCAATCTGTTCTTCCAGGCTTACTACCTTACTGTGATTGGAAAATTTTGGTATGACCTAACTTGGGCAGACTTCTGTGATGAGGTGAATTGCTGTGTAGATGTGATTTTAACGGTATTATCCTTAAGCAATCTGGGTGGCCCTTTGGCTCCCTGTCTTACTAGGTCTCCCAGGACCCAAGGCACTAGTTTTGCAGTTTAGAAGGGCCAGGTTTTAGAAATGTTCTTGCCCTTGAAAAAATTTGCTGCCATGTAGTTGACACCCAAAATATTTTTTGACCAAAATGTTTAGGCTACTATGTAAATTTAAATGATTACAGATTCTCTGCCATAAATCTGAAAGATTCTTTGGTTTGCTGACAAATTCTGAATAGGATGGAATAGAATGTGGTCTTCGGAAGGGCTTAGAGGGACCAGGGGAAGATAACTGTGTTGGTTGACATGACCTTTGGTGAAGGGTAAGGCCCTGACCTGACTCTTTGGTAAAAATCAGAAGGTGGTAGGAGAACTGACTCCTAAAGCCCAGGAGTGTTAGGAAAAGGCCGCACCTGAGGAGTGTGCCAGTGACCAAAGGCCCTGGTGAGAGGTGCTGGGAGGGCTGACTTGATGTGGTGCAGGGAAGATGTGTTGGCTATCCACAAGTAGAGTCGAGAGCAGGGGGCAGAGAGCCATGCACCTGCAGAAGTTGGGCCACTTGGAAATCTGGGTAGGTATGATGGTTCCCCTCCCAAAGCCCTTTCCCTGGGTACTGGTCCTAGACACCATGAAATCTCAGCCTTTCACTTTCTTCTTTTTCTGCCACAGCTCAGTGGCTCAGGGGTGGACACAAAAGGTGGTGACCCATAACCTGACAAGTGGCTTTTGATATGTTCAGCGGTGGAGTGCTGTGCAGAAATGAACAAGGTAAATAGGCCAGTTGGAGATGAACTGGGTCAGTGAGGTTCTCTTTCTTGTGGGTCTCTTGTAGGAAAGGCAAGGTGGTGATGTGGAGCTGGGATTGGTAGCCATGTTTATCCAGGTGCAAGAAATGTAGCTGCTGGGAGGAAACATTCCTCCTATTTCCATGTGGACAAATTACATATAGTACACTCCATGCTCTTCCTTCCCTCTCACCCATTCCATTTGAGAGGAGGAAAAATATTAGGGAACTCACTTGGCCTTAAGCTAAGCCACATTCTGAAAACCACTTTTTCAGTAATGAAAATAACATTTTAATCTCTGGTTCCTTGATCCTTGTGTGTATCCTTCAATTGATTTGACAGAAAACAGATGATAGTGTTTTGATCTCCAAACCCCAACACTGGTAGATGATCCAGAGACTTCATGAAGGAGATAAGGTGTAGAATTTGGGGATCAAAATAACTGGTGAATCCTGGGCTGGCAGCTCTAGTCCTTAAGTATTACTGGGTGGAAACCATGTGGGTTTTTCACATTGGCAGTCTTCAGTGACCTGCGTTTTGCTGTGTGGCTAGTTATAGAAGACGTGTAGTTGGCTTCTAATCAATCTAGCCTTGAAAGTGGCTTTAGGCCCTGGATTTAATAAATGAGCCATGTGGGAAAATGATGTTGATGGGTCACTTCAGATTATGGCAACTTTGTCTACAGGCAGGAATAGGTTTTTATACAGGAAAGTGGGTATATAGGCGGGGCTATGTATGAGGGGACTGCTCCTTGGGCCTTAGTGCTGAATGAAAATGCTTGAGAGAGGATACTGGGGACATTCCAGAACTGTTCATAGACTTAGTGGGAGGAGGAATGTGGCATGGGGTCTCCAGAGCTTCCACTACAACTTATAAGTTTAAGTAACTTGTTAGTTACATAAACTCTGATCCTAACTATGGATTTCTGAGACTCATAAAAGAGTAACAGATTTTAAGAATAAACAAATGCAAGATGCATGTAGAGCATATGCCATCAAAAACAACAAAAGTAGAAAATTATTTTGATGAAATGATTTCAAATTCAAAGGCTAAAAAGGGCTTAGCCTGGAATTTCCATTTTCTAGAACTCAAATTAAGAAATAAAGGAGGAATGAATAGTTGGAGAAATACATTTCAGTTTTACTATTAGGACAGGAGCAAGGGAAATATAAAATGAAATAACAGAAGAAAATAAAATTAAGTGTGATAAAGAGATTTCTCCAGATGTGTCGCAATGTAGAGACCTGCATTAAACATTTGAAAGCTAGGAGAGGCAGACATGAAAGGGAAAATGTGGTATGTCTAGTTATAATTGCTTTTAAACAGGGCTTAGAAAAGAGAGAAGTATTTTGGATATTACTAAATTAGATAGTGACCAGATCCAATAAAGGTAAGAGAAGCAATATTTTAGAAGATGCTAGAATCCAGAACATGATGGAAAAACATTCTTAGAGCTACAAATACAGACCTTATAGTAAGAGCAGTGGCACCCATCCTTGCACATTGGGGCAGCTATCCCACAGAATCATGGAAAAGTTGGGAAAATACTAGTAGAGAGAGAAATGATTTGGAAGCTCTAACAGGACACAGAAATCACTTGCACCTTGAGGAATGTACCTAAGAAATGTATGGAATTAGTACTCCAAGAGAAAGCACAGAAAAAATGAGAATATTAAATGAGAGCAGGCAGATAGTAATAGATGAAGGTCAAGCCTGGGTTGACCTGGTGGGAGAACATAATATAATTCATTGGCAAATGAGATTATGCAACTTAATGAGGTTTTGAAGGTGGGAAGGTTTGAACAGTGGGGATTGTGGTAGATGCAGATTGTTTTGATTTCATATTTCTTTTAGTAGGAGAATGTGCAAGACAAATCTGAAGGAATATTTCCAAAATCATACATCTGGGCCAGAAGGGAAAGTAAAAGTAGATAGGCAGATTCTAAGAACAGTTTAGCATTACCTGTGTTAGAATGGAAAGGGATGTCTTTAAGAAGTAGCTCGAACAGTTAGAAACTCAAATGAGCCTTCCTTAAAGGAATTATGGGAACAGCAGATGGAAATAGAACATAAAAGTGTGCTACATTTTCTTTACTTGCTTCTAAAGATTTATTGTCCATCCTCCTAGGTTCTACTCTGTGCTCCTAGAGGCCAATCTCTCTCAGGCTGCTTAACCTTCTAGATCTGGTTGAATACAGCTGGTGGAAGGCCCAGCAGGGTTCTGAGAGCTGTTGTGAAGCAAGGCTGAGGCACTTATTCGCGGGCTTGTTGCCTGACTAGCTACATCTGGCAAGTATCTGCATTTCTTCCTACTATGGTTTTAGTTCCCTTCCCTAATCCCTTCAGCCTGGGCTGCTCAAGGCTTCCCTGGTAGGTTTCCTTTACCTGACTACAAATCCTCCAACATAGTGCTCAGAGGAAAAATGAAATTGTAGGGGATTTCATTTATGCAGATAAGCAAAGAAAGGCACCTCAAATAAGATCCACTGATGAATAGTGGCATCATTGCAGATCTCTAAACCGTGAAGTACCAGAGTTATTCCTTGCGAGAATGTCTCAAATGCCATTCTTCAGGAGACAGTGCAAGGTTGGATTTCTCCACAGGAAGAGTAAATACATAATATCAAAATTAGTATCCCAGTGGGTTCTTTCTCCCCACTGAGTTGAAGGGCATAAATGAGGACCTCCTAACAGTGGCAGAGACTGTCTCATATCCTGGTGAGGCTGAACCCGTAGATTTATGTCATCTGCTGCTTTCTCTTCATAGCACTGAGTCTGTGCTATGGTCTGTGATAACACTATGTACTCAGGTCTGGTGATACAGAAATGCAGGGATGAACTGCTTTTGCGTCTATATTTTGTCAGTATGGGACTAGTGCTATATTTTTTTTTATGTGTCCTGTTAATTCCTTTGGTTCTTTAAAAGTGAGACCTATGCAAGGCTTGTCATTAATTCAACTTGGGGGGAAATCTGAGAAACTTAAATTTGTATGGTCGATAAGAGCCCAGGCAATAGTACTGAAAATCTAAAGTCAACCCAGGCATCACAAATATTCTAGCCTTAGATTAAGCAAAATTAAAAATACAGAGAGGTCATAATATAATGATTATATAGATTTAAATTCTTTGAACTTAGAAATTAAAATGATAAGAGACTTTGATTTTGGACTTTAACATGAAAAAAAGATTCATATTTGAACATTAATTTCTCCTTGGAAAATTAATAATCAGAGATGATTTATACTCAAACTTGGGGACACTTCTAGTTGGTATTAATGGAGTACAGTTGTTATATGTTTTTATTTAATAGCCCTGCAGAACCCGTGATGAGCTGTATTAGATTTTATGGCTGGGAAAATTTGGGATGGACTATGGAATAGAGAGTAAATTTTTCAGATTTTAAGTTAATTGAATTAATGAACTGCAGCAATCCATTTCAGAACTCTTAGAGAGCAAAATGCTAACCTGCCTGCCACCCAGTGGCCCCAGCAGAACCCACAAAGAAGCGTGGGAGGTTGACCTCATGGAGAGGGGACAGACTTCTAATCTCCTCATTCATCTGTTTGAACACGGATGAATGAATGCAGTGCTTCTAAACTAGGCTGCTCATTAGAATATCCTGTGAAGTTTTAAAAAATACCAATACTCAGGCCACTTTCTAGATTTACTAAATTAGAATCTTTGGGGAATGGGACCCAGGCATTAGTATTTTTAAATCTCTCCCAGTGTTTGTAGTGGTGGTAAAGTTGAGAACCACTTGCCTAAAGGTCAAGAAAAGAGAGAAGGAAAAAGGGTCTACAGCCATGCCACCATGAACAAGCCTGATCCCATCTGATCTTGGAAGCGAAGCAGTTTTGGGCCTGGTTAGTACTTGCATAAGAGACCACCTAGGAAGACCAGGTGCTGTAGGCACAAAAAATAAAAAATAAGGGATTGTAAACTGACCATCTTGCAATCTGTGAGGTCAACCAAGGGATTGTAAATCAACAATCTTGCAATCTGTGAGGTCAACCAAGTGTTGCCTCACCTAAAAAAAAATAAATAAAAATAAAAAGAAGGATAAAGGAAGGAGGAAAAAAGGAAGGAAGGAAAGAATCCCAATTAATATTAGGTTGAGAAGAATATTTCCCCTACTTTATATTTTTATGTGGGATAATTTTGAAGATTAATAATCATGGCTGCATTCTGATCTCCCTCATTGTCTCCCAAGGTGGTAGAATGAAATTCTGACTGAAGAGTTTTTCATACATTTGCCTCCTATTTTTCTCCTTTGAATCCTTGTACTGAAAGAAATGTCTTCTTTCCTTTGGCTAAGAAGTAAACTTAGTGGCAGAAGCATTTTGGTGTTTAGAGAGGCCTGTGTTGGTCCATCTTTGCCAGTGACCGTGTACATAGGATTAATTCAGGGCTGAGATATGAGAACGGCCGTATGGTCCAGAATTTAGTTATGTTTTCTAAACAGCTTTATCAGCTTAAAAGATTGATATGTTTTATCTTCAGATGTCTGACTTCTGTATTGTTCTCTCAATTTGTTCTGACTTTAAGAGGAACAGAATAAGCCAGGACCCAGGGCAGACTGATACATATGGATGCCACAGGCAGGCCAATAATGTGGCAGCTCTCTAAGCCAATATTTAAGAAAAATATTTGTTCAACACTTATAAAAGAGAGGCAGACAAATTATATTTTGCTAATAAAATTTTTAGGCCTCTATATTTATGTTCAAAATTATATGCATCATACCAAGTGAATCTAATGTTTTAATTTATTTAGTTTATCTTTCATTTTTAGGTTTTTATAGCAATTGTAATTGGATAGCTTTAGTCATTCAGACTCATTAATTATAGAAGCAATTTATATAGAAATATTTAATAAGTCTTATTCAAAATATCTTCAAGATTATTTTTTTCTGGCTTACATGTAGGCACATGTCTGTTGTCCCTACTTTATCTTCATTTTTATTTTGTCATATTCTGAACCAGACAACTTCTTCAAAGTCATACTACAAGGTTTACAGCATAGTAGGAAATTACTTATTTATAGCAAAGGGCATTACACAGTGTTGACTGGGACTGCCAGTTTCAGAATACTGTAGTGACATCATAAAATGTGCATCTTACTTGTAAAAACAGTCAACACAGAGAGATGAACATCAGTGAGAAGCACTTTTTAAAATTTTGAAAATTTTGTTAGAAATTTTTCTCTATATGAGCTGGACCACATTGTGCCTGTGACATAGTCATGTATGGAAACTGATCCCTCAATCCTGTTATATTCCCTGATGCTTTAGTGCCATTTATAGAGTGACCACACTGGTCACCAACCTTTCTGGCCCTTCTCTTAATCAGAGGCTGACCAAGGTGCAAGAGTAGACTGCTAGCCAAAATGCCAAAGAGAAGCCAGGCTTCAAGTTAGTGATATTTGGATTTTTCAGTAGAGTAGCAAGTTTTGATGATGGTAATTGGTTTAGAAGTGGTGGGCTAGGGCTCATTGCATACCTTTTAATTAAAGGTCTGGAGGGCTTACCAGGTAGATAAATGTGGAGTGAATTCTGACGATGAGATGTTTATATAATGTGAGGAATTTTTACTTCATGAATGGAGGCATTAAAATATGTATTCATGATTCCCAGAGAAAATTAGTGGAGTTGAAGCAAAATATTTTCCATCACTGAGATACAATGGACTACTATAGGCTTTAATGAAATAATTAAAAATCATTTCTGTGTGTGGCCTGTTGATGTTGTTTTATCAATTATATTATATAAACTTATTTTTATTGAAATTGTGCATTAATATATAACTGGCTTATTGATGATAAAATTCTCCTTTTATGTTCAGTTTCTCTAGAGAAAATCAAACTTAAGATCTGTAAAGATGAATGAAAAAGATTATCTGAGTCACTTAGAAACCAACTTAAGTTAGCCATCCTATAATCTCTTAGTCCTTGGATTAAAATTTAAGTATGCTTATGTGATAGGTCAAACTCTGTCTTACCTATAATTAACTAGAAGGCTCTATCTCAAATTGGACTTTCCTTTCTAATGAAATTTGTATTACTCTATTTATTGGTGGTATTTTGTGGAACTTACCTTCTTCCTCAACCTTGGAAGAAGAACAGTAGCCAAATATTATTACTTCATTCCTAGTGTTTTCATAAATTAATGTAATACACTTAATGTAATAGTTAAGGCACATGTCTATTTCATCTCCACATCCTCAGCATAATTTATAGCATAGAATATAGATTCAATGAATGCTTGTTAAATAAAGAAACATTTTTTTCTAGGACTTCTACCCACCAACATGTTTCCCTGAAACATTAAGAAGTCCAGCTTATTGAAAACATATCAACTCCCATCTTGTTTTAAAATGCAGAATGACCATAAATCAAATCAATAGTACCTTGATAATCTTTAGAAGGGTTCCAAATTTGGTGAAAATCTGACATAATTTTTAAGCATGACGGTGGTATATAAATTGGCAATGTAAAAATAAGAATGGTTAAATTGGCTGAGATTTTACTTTTGTTCAGCAAATCAGATTTCTAGTCATTGTGAGTTTGCAGTAATGTGATGGAGCATTTGTATATATAAAAATACTCTTGGCAGATCCATTCTCGTTTTCACACTGAAAATTTTACAAGTTTAGCAAAGAATAATTAATGATAAATCTTAGGAAGAGACAGAAAGCATGAATAATCACATATAATATGATTTGTTTTTCTCCTCCACTGTGTTCTTTAGATTGGGTTAATAACTAGGGATCTGTCTTCAAGTTTACTGACCCATTCTTCTGTGATTTCCAATCTATTCTTTAGCCAATTGAGTGAATATGTTATTTCAGCTATTGCAATTTAGAATTATAGACTTTCATTTTGTTCTTTTTTTATAGTTTACATTTTTTTTTTTGGCCAGGATTCTCCATCTACGTTCTGATTAAGACCATATTGCCTTGAAGAAATTTATTATAATAGTTATGTTAAGCCATTCTCTGAAAATCTCAATCTCCATATCATTTCAGGAACTGTTTCCATTCACATTTTTTTTCTTAATTATAGTCCACATTTGCTGCTTCTTTGTATGTCGAGAATTATTTATTGTATTCTATTTATTTAGTGATACATTTTAAGGAGCCTGGATTATGTTGCCTTCCTTTAAAGAATGTTGAGATAGATAATTTTTTGATGTCTCTCCTTGATATTTTCAGTCTTGTTTTTTTTAAAGCTTTGTTAGAGAAGTAAATCTTTCTGTGATGATGAAATGTTCTATATCTATTTTGTCCAGTGTGGTTGCCATTAGTCACATTTAGCTATTGAGCATTTTGAATGTGGCTAATGAGACTGATAAAATGCATTTTAAATTTTATCTAATTTTAATTAGTTAAAATTTAAATTTAAATTGCTACCTGTGGTTAGTGGCTACTGTACTGGCCAGTGCAGGCCTAGATTAAATTTTTCTTTAGGGTATGGTCCTTCCTCCAAGAACTTTCTGGGATCTCAGTGAATGTCTGGGATGTTGGCAAATCCTTTTGTTCTGACTGGGCGAGAGCAACGGTGGTCTCTCAGATTGTGTAAGTCTAGTGTTTTTAACTGCCACTCTCTGCCAGGCTTTGTGGAGTCTTCCCCTAATATGTGCAGCACAGCCCTCAGCTAAGGGTCTGTAGGGAACTTTTATATAGATTTATGCCAGTGACTTGCTACAATTAGGATTTGGATTTTTTAGCATATTTTGATTTTGCATATTTAATTATTCCTTTTACTATCCCTAAAGATGACCATAAAATTGTAATCTTTAGGACTTAAAAAATAAGGCAAGCTACACTGACAGCTTTTTGGCTCTTTCCCTCTGTTCCTGAAGCACTTTTTCATTCCTACATTATATCCCTTATTACATTCCTCTAGTGAGTTATGTACATGTCTGCCTTCCCAGCAAGTCTATGAGTTACTTAAGAGCAGGAACTGTCTTTTTCACTTTTTCTAAGTACTTGTATTCAGTATCTAGAAACTGATGGATGCACAGTGATATTGAATTTATTGAATTATGAAGGGATTGACACAGGCAAGAGAAACTGAACTTAGAGCAGACAAACCAGCCCTGCAAAAGCAAGTAAGTCCTCAAGTGAGCCTAAAGGGGCAGTCAGATGGACACTGCATTTAACAGGGTTTGTTTTAGGATTGCTGTCACATCACCATACTCATAGTCTATTTAAAAAGTTAGGATATCAAAATTACTGATCCCCAACATTATGCCACTGTTTTAGTGCAGTCCTAAGAGAGCAGATCTTGATGGCAGCAAAGAAAAGTGGGGGAGGCACACCTGTGACTATATCCTCACTCCTATAGCAATGATAACAGCTGATCTACTTTGAGTAATTGTTATATGTCAGACGTTGTATAAGTCTCTCACAACAACTCTCTAAGTTAGGTATTATTATCTCTGTTTAACAGATGAGGAAAATGGGCTGTAGAAAAAATGAGAACTTGACCAGTTTACAAAAACTAACATTTTCCAAAGAAGGGATCCAACCAGGCAATGTGACTTTACAGTTTGTGTTCTTAACCTCTATCTGATCTTGCCTCTCACATACCTTTTCTGAATTATTACCTTAACATACGGAAAAATGATGAATATAACATTATTTACCAACTACTTTCAACATCAGTATTTTCAGCAAACACACCTACTTTGCAGTGTTCTGTTAATTATCAGTAGTTAAAAGACAAACTATATAGAGCCCTAGTCAAAGAAACTGAAATCTTGCTGAACAAGTAAGACATAGAACTAAAAATTTAATAATGATATAAAGTATATGATAAAGACAATGATAAGTTATACAGCTATTGTCAAAACTTATTATTATGTAAGATACTTGGATAAAATAATCTAAATCTAACTATATTACAGGTATGGAAACTAAAGTACACAGAGATTAACTAACTTTCTCAAGCCTTTACCACTCACTTGTTGGTCTGTCCATCTGTTCGTCCATCCATCCATCCATCCATCCATCCATCCATCCATCCATCCATCCAGTATTTATCAATACTTACTTTGTTCCAGAAGCTGTGCTTATGTTCTAGGGATCTATGTAAGTAAGAAACAATTCCTGTTTTCATGGAGCTCCTGATTTAGTGGTGAGGACAAGCCTATAGAATTTAGTACTATTTAATACACTATGTAATATGTTTTTTGTTTTATTTATGTTTGTTCTCCTCTATTATACTGTATCTCCTCTTCACTCCTGTCTTCCATCTCAGGTACATCTAAGTTTTGTGAGACATAAAGTTTATACAATTTGGGGGTCTCCTCCTTTAAAAAAGCAGTACAAAATTATTAACACAAAATTAATTCTGAATGGATAATTTTTTGGAATAAGAAAAAAGTCACAAAAAATGTCATATTTATCAAAGCTGGCAAATAACATAAACATTATAAATTCCAGAAAAATAACATGATATTCTCATAATTAAATGTCTGCCACTTCTGCCATATTTTTCTTCATGCAATTTTTGCTGTATACTTTTTGATTATCAATTCTTTTCTCTTATTATATTGATTTTATTATTTGTTCTATTTAAGACAATGTAATTATAATTTATTCTCTCTTAGTTGTCTTATTAGAAGTTGAGAGAAATTTCATTCAGCTTTGTAATTTGTTATTTTGATATCATCTGAGAAGTTGTAGACATATTTGCTGTTTGTAGTTTGGTTACAGGTTTTTACCCTGTAAGCACAGGCCTTCTGATAATTTCTATTTCACACGAGTTCTTTCTAAAAATGAATATAACATTTAGTGCATTTCTAGTTGCATGTGTTGCATTATTGGATATATTTTGGACAGGAAAGAATTTTTATTTTGACTTGGTGTTGATGAGGACCAAACTGTCTGTTTACAATTTTTCACATTTCATTTTGGACAGATTGATTTCTGGTGAGTATGTTTAAACTGTATTTCTCCTCTACAGATATTTTTCTGGTGCTGGACACTACAGGATATGTGCATGTTGCTAAGCCATATTGAGTCCAACACCTCTGTGTCACAATGGCTGGTGAGTTGGCACACTGATGAGTTGGCATAATGCATGGTAAGGGTATTCCTGAAGTCATTCTTACTTCAGGAAGGCTAATAACAGCTTACGTGTATGCAAAAGTGACTGTGACCACATAAAAAATACCCCACTCAACCCAAACTACATGCATCCCACTTTGACTTCCCATTTGCTAGACCCCTTGAATGCCTACTGTGACTTTAACATCTCCTGAGGGGAGCCGAGAGTGGTTTTAATCGATTAAGATCAAAGTATCTTACTTGTGCACATTTGGCAGAAACATATGACCATGTTTTGTTAAGAGGGACACATGTAAGCAAGGAGCCGTGAACTTAAATCTTTATTAGCTTTATAATAAATCTGCCATGGTACTTGGTGCCGAGAATAGCGCCTTGGACTGTACAAATTGTGTAATGAATGAATGACACAGAAAGCTCAGTGTCATAATATCATAATAGAACTTTGAAAACATCCCATGGGGCTTACATGTGGCATGGTGGTGGTATCAGGCAAGCTCTTCCAACTGCATCTGGTAGAGAAGGTAGCAGTGACATTTGAAGCAGAGAAACAGCATGAGAAGAGACCTGAGTGCAGGGGAGGCTTGCAGAGTTGTGAGTTTGTGGCAGAGGCTGGATTTCACAGAAATCTGTCATCTTGCTCAGGTGGTCCTTTCACCACATCATAGCAGCTGCTCATTTGTTTTGAAACTGTTATTTCTTCAATTCCCTCTTCTCACTGTTGTGAGAAGAAACTGTTGTAGCAGATTGTATTCTCTAAAATAATAGATTGTCTCATCCTGCACGTTCTTCTTCTAATTTAATGCTGACATTCTGCCCATTGAGGAGTGGGGTGATAGGGTGAGGGGTGGTCAGCTCCTCAAATATTTTTACATGATGCTGCTGAACATAGTAAAAATTTTCTTCAAAGACAGGATCATATTAATACATGTGCAATGTTTCGGTTTCTATTTCTAGGCATTTGCTTTTTTTTTGGTCTTTATGATATCTCTGCTCTCTCACATGTATAGTCACAAATGTGGGCACTGCCAGCTTTGCTTTTACTTATTCAACAAATATTTATTGAGCATCTGCTATGTGTCAGGTACTGTTCTAGGCCTGGGTGATATAGCCATGAACAAACCAACAATCTCTGCTCTCTTAGAGTTTATACAACAGTGGAGGGAGATTAATACACACATACCTACATAAAATAATATTAGATAATATGCATGTTAGAAAGAAAAAATAAAACCATAAGGATGTAGAATGTGACAGAGGTGTTCTTTAAAATGGAATGATTTCAAATGGCCTCTCTGAGGAAGAGATATTGAGTAGAGAATGGAATTGAGTAATGGAAAACCATGAAAGTATTGAGGGAAATAGTATTACAGGCAACAAGAACAAATGCAAAGACCCTAACAGTATTGCATGCATTTTCATCCTCTCCAGGGGATGGTTGCATTAAATACTCCAAGGAGGGCATCTGAGTGCAGCTGCTCTCTTACTGTGACCATTTATCAGCTGAGACCCATTCAGCTTCCCAAAGGAAGGTACAGAACTGTTTACTCTGGAACAGAGACCAATCAATGGGTCCTGGGCCCTGGAATTTTCATCATTTGACTCACACATGTGTACATCAGGACCATCACATCAAGGAATTAATTCTCTTAAATGAAGTTCTTTGTAGCATAGGGGCCAGTTTTTATTTTGAAATAGGTTGATAAGTTTTCTGTCTCTCCTGAAGAATCAGTCCCAATTGTTGCTAGAATCTTACTTTTCAGCATTACTGTTTTCTTGCAAATATGGGGATTTTATTTATATGGATTACTGGCCCCTAGAAGCAGATAGTCTCTGTTGTGTTTAATTACCATTTACTGCATCTGCTGAGATGTCTAGTGAGAGACAGTCTGAACATTCTGGAAAGAATCTCTAAGGTCAAACTCATCCACCACTTAATAGCAGTATGGCCTCAGGCAAATGATACCTCTGTGGGTCTTAGCTTATTTATCCATCAAATGCCACAGGTCCTTACTGATGATAAATCTCTCTTACTTCATGTCACCAAATTATCATCAGCGATTTGATGTGGTATTGCTAAATTACCATAATTTACCCTGAAAGTAGAATAAGAGCCATTTAAGTACACAGTGACCTTATTCCCCAGATGGAGGAACTCTGCTGGCAGATACACTAATTTTAATGGTTACTCAACTCAGTTTTCCTCTTGGCAGTCAGACTCTAGTTACTTGCTCTTGAGAAGGTCATCAATCCTGCTACTGGGTACAGAGGCTGGGAGAAAAAACAGAGTATCCAGACTCCAACAGATGGCTTTCAAACACTGCCTGTAAAGTGATATGACATTGGTGGACCCAAAGGCACTTGGAGGCTTAGTTATCTAATCTGGGGTGTATTGTTGAATCTCCTGAAGTTTGAGGTCTAGTGCTCATATGGTGAGAGTCTCAGTGAATAATTGCAGACAGCTCCTAGGAATAGCGCCGTGTTTCTAAGGGATAACAAATAATACACAGGATCTACAGACCTGTGAGGTTGACATTTAAAAATTATGCACATCTAATATTTTAGGTAGTCTTCCTAAAATACTTTGTGAGCAATGAGCCTTAAGTGATAGCCAGCAAAATTTATCTTTACAGATCACTGAAATGACTCTGATGAGAAAAGCCATTTCCCCAATAGGATGGCCTTGAACATTATTACTACCTTGCAAGGAGGCACCTGTGCCATTATGCAAACAGAATGTCATGATGAATCTGGTAATGTATCATCATTATTAAATCACATGAAGAAACAAATGAAAACCTTAAGTGATCTGACCCCCAGCCTAGGGACTTAATAAATTAGTCGTTCAGATCACGGGGCTCTTGGTGAAAAATATTGTCACTTATTTTGGAAATAGTTATTTTAATCTGTGTTTGTTTTTTTTTTTTTTTTCTAGCATGTGCCTATATTGTTACTGTGGTATTGGCCTCCAATTCAGCCAGAGAGCTGCCAAATGAGCCACATCTACACTAGTGAAACCCCTTGCTGACTGCATAGGGCATATTGCTGAGGAAGGGGCATGTAAGATTGTAAGAGATTGGGCCATCAGAGGTTCCTCACCCCCATTCCTGTTTTGGGAATGTACTTTCTACCCATTGTCCCCACAATGGGAGCCATATTTGAGGATCAAATCTTGATAGAGCAGTGTGTCATAAAGATGATTCGAACTAAACACATGACCAAACCTAATTAAGGCCTTTTAAGATTCTGGTGCAGAAATCTACATGTCTTAAGGCTGCACAAGACAAGCGTCATATACAAGTTTACTTGATTATTAAATGTATCACCTTTGAGAAAAAAAAAGAAGAAGAAACTTTGTGGGGAAGGGAGAACAGGTATTCTTTTCATTCATTCATTCATTTATTCATTCATTTAGCTGTCATTTATAAAACACCGACTGTGTCTCAAGCAGGAATAGGCTTTTCCTTTCATATATTTTATCTCTCTTAATTCTTTTGATGTCTTGAAAGAAGTTCTCAGGGTTCCCATTTTCCATGTGAGACACTCTCAGACTAGGAATACACCAAGGTATAAATCAAGGTTGCTATACTTTTTGTTAAAACATTAAAATATTTTAAAATCTTTGATAAATAATCACTGCCTGAAACTCCTGAAGTACTCCAATGCCCCCCTCCCCCCTTTTCATTCTCTTCTTTCCAAATCCTTCCTATAATTTAATAACTGACTAGGTAGTGAGCTTCCAGGACTCTGCTCTAGCATGACAGCCACTAACATGTTGGTTCTAAGAAGTCAGTGCCTCTGTCACACTGGTTGGTAAGTATTTGAATATTACCCCTGGACAGTGGGGAAACTAAACTTCAAAAAGATTAAATGGATTGTTTAGAATTTCAAGGAGGACTCCAATCCAGGTCTTTTGACTCCAAATTGTATTTTGTTTGTTTGTTTGTTTCATGACACTACCCTCTATCTCAGTGAATGAAATGGGAAATATTAGATCTATAGATTTTGCATTTTTTTCTCTAAACAAAATTTAAAACTGTATATGGCTTATTTATTAACAGGTAATTTAATATATACTCCCAGCTTGACTAATCAAAACTTTAATGCTTTTACCAGACAGAGGCAAATATGGGAAACGTCGTGTATAAACAGTTTGATTCTGATATTCTTGGAATTTGTGGGGCATTTACTAGGGTGTAAAATAGCACAATCTTTTTAAAGAGTATGTTTCTGTGCTCAAGCAGATCTCATTTGATTTTCACACCATTCTATGGGCAGAAACTCCCCTGGCAGGAGTGTCCCTGAAAACTGTGAGCATTTGTAGTGGCATGGCTGCTGCAAAAAAGGCCTTTTCTAAATGTAGAGTTCAGAATTGGAAGAAAGAGCCTCAAGTCAGGCAAAAGAAGTACCTACCAACAGTGCTTCATAGTTACTGAATCTCAGAGTTGAAAAGACTTTAGCAATTTTCTAATTCATCAGTCAAAATGTTTTAAGTGGCAACTATGAACTAGGCTATGGGAAGCTCTGAGGATACAGAACTAAGAATCAGTTCCTACTCTTAATGAACTGAAAGGCTCACTGATAGAGTAGTCAAACTGTACACTCTAACATAGTTGTTGTGGGAACTGCATGAGGGAAGCTGATTGCAAGTAATATGTGTTGCCAAGCAGTCTAAGAACCTATTGTGGTTGGAATAATTCTTCTGTTTCCCAGTAGAGAAGGCTAACACTGGTTTGAATCAAGGTAGGGGATTACTAGGTGAATATGGTGGGATGATAAAGGGTTAGAACATCCCAACTATTAGCCAAAGAGTGGTATAAATGATGGATCACAACATCTGAAGCTGGTATAGAAGGCTGTGAAGCTGACAGTTTGGGAAAAAAGTGGAGATTCCATTGCCTGAATGTCTTAATGAGGTCAAAGTTTAGGAGCAGAAATCTATAGGGGGATGTTCAGGCATGCAACAGAGGAAAAGATTCAGGAAGCAACCATGTTAGGTGGCTGAGTTGTGGTAGACTCAAGAAGCAGCAGCACATTTGTAGACAAGCCAAGCTTCAGTTGAGGCATGCTTGAGAAGGGAGTATTCTGTGAAGAGCTGAGGCTATTGTTGCATTTAGAAAACAGTATTAGAAGGAGGTTGCTTGTGAGAGGATTGGAGTATTAGGGTTATAACTGGAGTAATGAAAGCACAGAAAATAAAGGTGTGAGGGGATAAATGAGAGCTGGCTGGCATTTTGGGCAGGAGTCAAGGATGGGAAGGAGACAAAACTGGCATGTTTTCCAAATGCAGTACTCATCCAAGTTGTTTCAGTGCTATAGTGCATTAGTTGTTCCAGATGGTGTTAGGGACTCAGAACACATGCCAGAGGATGTTACTTTTGTTTCAGGTTTCAAATGAGACATCGGAGAGAGTTCCAGAGTTCCCCCATATACATTCTTGTCCACCTGAGCAAAAGATAGGGTTGCTCTGTTCCCAGAATCCTCACCTTGATTTGGAAAACATATTTCTGGGAGAAGCCATCTGAGGTCTGGGTGGATTCTGTTCTAGAAGGCATTTCAGACCAAGTGTGCAGACAATGGAATGTGGCAGTTCCCAGGATCTTGCCCTTATGTAGAAAGCATCATCAGCCATCAGCCATCAGCCATCATAAATGTGTTATGTGTTAAATTTGGAAACTTTTTAGTTCACCTGCCCCTCCTCCCTTATAGTCAAGTTATAGTCAGATACATTTTATTCTAATTTACCTCAAAAGCCTAAAAGCTGGAAAAATGATATATCCATTGTTAGAATCCATGCCTTTAGAGGAGTTTTGTTGACTTCAACTCATAGCCTTGAAGGCTTCATGGTAATATCAGGCTGAGACCAGAAGTCAGTCTCTCTCACTAAATAGTGAGCTCTGGAAAGTTGCTTCAGAAGGGGTATTTAATAAATGTTTGTAGAGCTAATATCAAGTTTTTGACCATTTCTTGGTAGAATGGGGCAGCTATTTCTGTAATAATGCCCTTTTCAACAGTCTCTTCTTTTCTGATCTTGATGTCTCCAACCCCCATGATAGCATAGGCTCTAATATCTTATATCACTCTTCAAACTTCTTAACAATATCCCTTTCTCCAAAGTCTGCCTTCTCAAATTTATCCTGAGAGTCATTATCTAATGACTATCCTAATGCATGTTTACCACGCCAGTCCTTTGTGCAAAAGCCATCAGTGTCTTCCATGAAGATGACTAACACCTTTCCAACTCAATCTTCCATTTGTCCTTTATGGGAACCTACCTTTCTAGCTGAATTAATCTGCTGACTGTCTTTTGTTCAGGCCTTGTACTTTCTCACCTCTGTTTCATTTTTTATGTTCCCCTTGCTGGGAGTAGCAGCCTTTTCTTCTGTTTGTTTCCTACTAAAACCAATGCATGATGATGAAGTTTAGTAGTATTAACTACAAATGCAATGAGAGCTCACTTGAGGTGAATCTAGACATTTAGTCACTTAACCAACATTTATTGAGCTTATACTATGTGTTAACCACTGTTTTCGGTACTCTTAGGCAATAACAATAATAATAGCTAAAACGTGCTAGGCATGATTCTAAGTATTTTACATATAACTGCTTATTTAATCCACATAGTTAACTTAAATCAAATAATATTACTTTAATGTAAATGTGAACCAGATAGAGTCTGCTCTCTTGGGACTCAGTCTTGTTAGGGAAACAGAAAGTTAAAGGCAATTATGATACAGTTTGGTAACAGGGTTAATCACATGGTGCAATTGGATTATATGTGGTATGATATTAGTTTTATATTACTGATAACAAATTACTAAAAATTTAGTGCCTTAAAAGAACAAAGTTATTATCTCATAGTTTTTGTGAGTCAGAAGTATGGACATGGCATTTCTGAATTATTTTCTCATGGTCTTATTGGGCTGAAATCAAGGTGTCGGTAAGGTTGCATCTCATCTGGGGCTTCAGGTTCTCTTCCAAGATCATGGTTGTTGACAGAATTCACTTACTTGAGGTTGTAGGACTGAGGTCCCTGTTTTCTTGCTAGTTGTAAGCTGTAATTCTCTTTCGTCTTCTAGGGGACTTTCTAAGGTTCTTTCCATGTGCCCCTTTCTATCTTCCAGCCGGTAATGGCGTATCAAAAATCCCTCATGCTTTAAGTTTCTTACCTCCTCTTTTGCAACCAGTCAGAAAAACCCTGCTTTTAAAGGGCTCATTAGCTCAGGCCCACATGGATAATCTCTCTTCTGATGAACTCAAAGTCAGCAGATTAGTAACTTTAATTGCATTGGCAGTATCCCTTTTGCCATGCAATGCAGCATAATCACAGTAGTGATGTCCAGTCATATTCACAGGGAGGAAATTATACAGGAATTCTGCCTGTAGACATGTAGGAAGAACACATCACCTAATTTGGGGATTGGAATGGGGGTAGGTAAAGCAGAAGAAAGCTTTGCAGGGGACTAAAGATTGTAGAAATTAGCCAGGTGAAGAAGGGTAGAAGTGAAAATAGGTGGTAGGGGTCATATTTGATATCAACTGATGTTCTTTTTGTTTTGGATATTTCTTTTCTGTCCTGAAATCTTTCATTTATTTTGTGTTTTTGTTCCTGATATTTTCCTCTGCACCATAACTCATCTATTTATTTCAGGTGGCAGCTAGGGCAGTCTGAGCTTAAAGCTTCAGTAAAAAGATGGGTCAATATTTAGCTTTTGTGTTCCATAGCAGACTGTTAAAAATCATAGTAGAGCCAGTAGATAAAACTCAGAAGTTTTTTCCATCTCAAAAGTCAAAATCCTGAAGGACTCAGATAAAATTTTGAATTGGAAGACTGAGAATCTGTCAGAATCAGTTTTTCCAAATGAGAAAAGATAAATTATTCCTGGGAGACAAGAAGATAATTGATGAGAAGAGCAATGGAGTTAGAAGCCAGTGTTGGCATCTGATAAGGTGAAACTTTATATTTGGTCTGAGATCTGTCCGGGTGAGGACAAGAGAATCACCATATAGATTGGAGAGTCTGAGAGCAGAAGGGAACTGAATCTTGCTTCCCTGTTTGGAGTCTTGTGGGTCATCAATTTTAGCAGAGTTCCCTTGCCTCCAGGACAAGAGAATGTTAGTGAAGAGATGGCTGTAGGGGATGTCTAGACAAAGAAGCCTGAGATAGCCTCTCTTGGTTTTCTGCAACCCCAGAGAGGCTGAGGTGATGAAGCAGCAGACCTGACCAGACTTTTTGGATAGAAAGACAAGGTGCAGCAGGAGATGCCGTGTAAATCTGTAGAACCAGAAACCACAAGGGAACTCAAGCCCTGGAGTAGACATAAATAAAGACTTTTGATAGGTCAGTGGTGGAAGACATATCTCAGCAGGTGAGGGAAGAAAGAATGTAGAATGCCAAGGTGATAAGATTCTCCTCACCCATATCCTAACCTAAGCATTATGTAAGTCTCTCTGGAATTTAGACGCAATTCTAGGAAGAAGAGAAAGCTATTATATCGAAATGACTGAGAAAACTCTGATTTGAGCCAGAAAAACCAAACGTGACTAAGATTAAATTATAATCTCTAGTTGTAATAGGGGCTTGAACTAGAAATCACATTCAATTACAGAAAAATAAAAATAATTACATTCCTAGACATCTGAGTTTGTGGCCTGGGAAACTTGTACACACTGCAAACTTCTGAAAATGGTGAAATTGTGACTTATGAGGCTAGAGGGTGAAATACTTGAGCTGGATTTTAAAGAATTTGTAGGATAGGAGAGTGTATAGTGGGCAGTGGGGAAGCAGAAATGAATATTGTAGAGCATAAACAAAGGGAGAGAGGTAGAAATGTGGGCAAAGAGTGGTGGAAGCCTCAATGGAGCACAGTATTTATTCAGGGGAGACATGTGATTGGACATGGAGGATGGAATCAGATTATGAAGAATCTTAGTGGGTCAGGAAGGGTTGGTGCAGAATGGTGTTGTAAGATCTCAAGCTTAATAGGGAGGGGAAACTGAGTGCTTTCTGAAGGCCAGGAGCTTTGCAAATTATGTACCATTTATTTGTAATACCTTTTTTACAAATGAATACACTAAGGCTCAGGGATGCTAAATTCTTTATATAAATTCAAATAGTTATGGTTGGTGGAGCAGAGATTTAAGCCCTTGTCATTGGCTTTAAAGCCCTGGCATCCCTCACTACACATGAGTCTCCCAGTGGTAGATTTTTGAATAGGAGAGAGGCCTGAAAAATTAGCATTTTTGAAAGATTGGTCTGGCATAATTGTGAATGATGAATTGGAGAGAAGAGAAGCTGGAGAGCAGAAACTGGAGCCTTAGTTTTTGGAGTGGGTGATAGGAGGCTAGATTTTGGAGATGCTGATGATAAAGGAAAGGGAGGATATGTCCAAGAATATACTCAAAGGAAGAAGCTGCCTGAGATGGATCTAATAGATGAGGCATCATTTATTTTTTTTAAAATCTAAATGACAGTTTCCAGTGGTTTCAAACTGCCTCCTCTATAAACCTACAGCCATTAGAATATCATGACATTAAAAAGAAGTAATAGCTCAAGGCTTTTCACTTTTTGCAGGTTTATTTGAGGACATCTAGTTCTCATAATTAGTTTCCAGAAGGTATGAGCTCTACCTGCAGTATTTCAAATATTTTAGCTTTCTCCAGGCTTTTTGATAGGAATACTCACTTAGCCACTGTTACAGCTTGCCACACATCCAGAGCTACACAGACTGTTCTTTTGTAACATATGGGAAAAGAACAATGAAGGCACAGTCCTCCGAGAGGTCTGAAACTTATGCAATCTTACGCCCACGTTTTCATGGAATTTCTGGTAACAAGACATCTGTAAGCTTGCTATCAGCAGTCTGCCACCAGCAACTGGCCCCTATTTCTAAGGCAGGTCTACATATCAGGGACTCCAAATGTTCTGTGAGAAGTAAATTTTCTTTTTGTGAGGCCTTGTCATTACTTACAGTTATACCAATGATGATAAAAGTCCGGGTTCTGGGTGAAAATATGTTGTGTCTATTATTACATCAGGTTCATTGGTTGTAAGTAGTGAGAACAGACACTGGCTTTAAGCCAAAAAAAAAAAAAAGAAAAAAAGAAAACTAATGGAAGATTCCTGGGGTATTTCATGAAACTGAAGGAAGAGCTATACAGTTGATGAGACAGGGCAACTCTGGGGATCTCAGCAGCAGGAAGTGGTAGACCTCGCTAGGGTCTTGAAATTAATGTAATCTAGATCTGAGACTCAGGTCTCTCTCATTAAAATGTTAAATTTTCAGGAATTTGATTGGCCCAATTAGAAATGGGGCTCCGTTTGTATATCTTTTCCAGGAGGAATGTCATATTTGTCATTTCCAGAAGGGGTATTCAGTCAATGCTATGTCTATAACAGTGGCCTTGCAGTCAGATAGTTCTGGCTTAAATCTCAGCTGTTCTTCATTCACTCATTCCTTCACTCATTCATTCATTTACAAATATTTGTGAAAATCTGTTGTGTCTATTATTTCTATAGTAAATGTGGGTTTCCTCAAGTGGCTGGGAGAACTACTAGGTAAGACTTAAGACTGAGTACATAAATGTGAATTTGTACAACTTTTTTCAGGAAGATAAAAAGTAATACATGTCAAAGGCCTTACAAGTGTTTATGTTTTGACTCATTAATTTGACTTCCCATTTATTCAATGGGAAAAGCATAGCAAGGGTAGTGATATTATACTATAAAATATTCAACATTGCAAGTTTAAATTTTGGAAATGATCTGAGTTATTAGAACAGGACTGGTTAAATTGATTATTAGACAATTTATGTAATTATCATATTGTAAAGATCATGTATTGATATGAACAATGTCAAGTAATGCAGAGAGCTTATAAAAGTGCATATTTTTGTGTATGAAAAAATAGGGAAAAACATATATATATGAAAATGTCTCGATATAATAGTACTTGTCTCTAAATAGTGATGTAATAGGGGTTTACAGTTTTTTACTTTTTATTGCTTGTTTACGTTTTCAAAATTTTCAACAGTAAAAGTGTTATTTTTAAAATTTGTAAAAGCAATTAAATATTTTTTATAAATCTCAGTGCCATCAGTCTGGTACTTGGGAAAACTGCCATCATTGAAGGCCCCAAATTGCTAGGCTTCCTATTTTTATTAACCAACCAGATCCTATCCCTTTGCCATTGTCAGAATTTTTGAGGAAAGTTGCCCTTTCTTTTTTTTAGCTTTTTCCTAATAGAACCAGCTTTTGTGTCGTTTGTTCTCAGCTACTACCAGAATACCCACACTTGGGAAGTAACTCAGGGGGCATTAGAGGGGCAGTGCTAAGAAGAGGCCTGGAAGGACCTGCAGGTGAAAGTGGACAAATGAATGGGGACCGTGCTGGCCTGTGTGTTAGCCACAGACGTCTTTCCCCTGTCCTGCAGTCAGGCAGCTGGTAGAAACCTGTAATTTCTGTCTCTGCTATCTATGTCCTTTCCATTAAGTGGATCTAGGAGCAGATCATGACTTTCTTTGAGCCACTAAAGTAGGACAACTCCAGTTGGCTTTGTCCCCTGGGCTGTTTTAACGTTAGTTTAGAGTTCAAAAGGAAGGAAAACAATCACCTCTCTCAGAATATCTACCTAATGCTTTTTTAAATCCTTTTTTCTTTTTCTTTTTTAAAAGATAAACTCCTGTTCTTTACTGTTTACTTTGAAATAATAATAAAATGCTATTAGACTCTTTCTAGCCATTATATTGGATGAAATTATGTGACTTAGTGCTCCAAGCTCACACGTAGGCAGCCCAAGTGCTGATGTAGTTCTTCTCATTGCCTGGCAGGGCTTTCTTGAGTCAAAGACCATATGGAGGAAGAGCCAGCTAAATGTTTGAGTTCCAGTTTTCTACCCACTCAGCATCTCTTTATCTTGCTTTACTCATCTGTAAAATGGAGGTCATAATACCTATCTTAGTATTTTGAAGTTTAGATACCATGTACGTGAAACACCGAGGATGTTCTCTGGTATAATAGAAAGCACTAAAATATGGTAACTGTACCATTAACTATATGTTGCAGACATGGAAAATCTAACTCAAAATGGCTTATTTCATAAAGGAAATTTGTTGGCTGATATAACTGAAAAGATCAGGGTAGGCATAGTAGTTTCAGGTGAGATTTGATCTATCTTCTTAATAGTATCATCAAGAAAAATGTATTTATTGCTCCCATCCCACCCACCTTCATCATCAACCCTAGGTTCTCCTCTTTTGAGTATTGTCAAAACCTCAGATTGTCACTCTGTCCTATAGGGAAAAAGAGAAAAAGTCTCTTCTGATATTTTATTTGAAGAAAAAAGAGGTTTTCTTTACTTAAAACTGCAGCTTCAAGTTGCAGTGTCATGTTTCACTGGCTCTAATTGGGTTTCATGTTCATACCAAAAGTCCTGGGTGGAACGTGGGGTATGTTAATTGTCTGGGCTCAGTCAAGTTCCATCCCTAGAGTTAAGGCTGAGTTGAATCCAACCCAAATTACATAGCTAAGAATGGAGAAGTGGTTTTATAAAGAAAATTTGATTATAAAGAATATTTGATACTCTCAGAAGGAAAGGAAGAGATGTCAAACTGCAAACAACAGATGTTTATCACTGTGGTTTTAATTTGCATTTAATTTGATAAATAATGATGGTGAGCAATTTTAATATGCTCTTTTGTGAAGTGACTCTTCAGTTCTTTTGCTCATTTTTAGAAATTGTGTTGCCTTTTTTCATATTGATTTTTAGAGTTTTTTTTGTATTTTAGATATGAGTATTTTGCTGGTATGTGTTGCAAATGTATTCTCCCATCTGTGACTTGCCTTTCATTCTCTTAAAAGAATCTTTTGGTGAACAGAATGTTATAATTTGAATAAAATCCAACTTATTAGTGTTACTCATTATTACTGGTACATTTTATGTCCTGGCTAAAATCTCTTTTCCAATATCAACTGTCTCTGATGTTATCTTTGTTGTTTATTTTAACCTCCAAATTTAGGCCTGCAATACATCCTAAATTAAATTTAGCATAAGAAATCACTTAGACCTGGAATTTTCTTTTTTGGGAAAGCTTTTAATTACAAATTCAGTATCTAATAAATAGTTGCATATTTTATTTCTTCTTGTGTCAGTTTTAGTAAGCTGTGCTTCTCCAGGGAACGTGTTTATTTCATCTAAATTGTTGAATTTATTGGCATAAAGTTTTAGGTAATATTTCCTGGTTATCTTTGTAATGTCTATAGTAGGGCTTGGCAAATTTTTTCTATAAAGGGCCAAACAGTAAATCTTTCAGGCTTTAAGAGCCATGTAATCTCTGTCACAAGCACTCAACTCTGCTATTGTAGGGTGAAAGCAGCCATAAATAACATATCTATGAATGAGCATGGCTGTGTTCCAAAAAAACTATTTTGTGGGTACTAAAATTTAAATTTAATATAGTTTTCAGGTATCATAAAATATTGTTCTTTTTTAGATTTTTTTTCTCAACCAGTTAAAAATATAAAATTATTCTTAGCTTGCAGCTATACAAAAACAAGTGGTGGCTGGGTTAGCCCATGGGCCATAGTTTGCTGACCCCAGATTAATAGCATCTTCAGCTCTAGCCTCTCTTTCATTCCCAAGCTGATAATCTGTGCTTTCTTTTAATTTTTTTTTCTTGATCAGTCTTGCTAGAGGTTTTCAATTTTATTAATCTTTTTAAGAAGGAATTTTTGCTTTGCTGTTTTTCTCTGTAGTTTATCTATTTGTATTTCATTGATTTGAGTTCCTATCTTTATTATTCCATATGCTTACTTTATGTTTAATCTTAGGTCATCAATTTTAAAGCTCTCTCCTTTACTACAAGAATTCCAACCTTTATATACCCCCCACTAAGTATGATTTAGGTGCATTTTACAAATTTTATTATATTGTATTTACATATTCATTCAGCTTACAATATTTTTAAAATGTCCTTGTGATTTCTTCTTTGACTTAATGGTTATGTGGAAGAGTGTTATTTAATTTCTAAATATTTGACATTTTAATATTTTTTTGTTATTGATTTCCAATTTATTTCTGTTGTGAATATTTTCTATATATTCTTTAAGATTATGTAAAATCAATAAGATTTTAATCTTTTAAAATTTACTGAGACATTTTATTGATGTAATGTAGTTTATCTCTGAACATTCTATGTGCACTTGAAAATAATGTTTATTTAGCATTTGTTGGTTTAGATATAAATTAGGTCAAGTTGGTTGGTAATTTTGTTCAAATATTCTATATAGTCATTGAATTTTTGCTCACTTTTCTGTCAATTACTGAGTACATGGTGTTAAAATCTCCAGTTATAATTGTTAATTTGTTTGTTTATTCATTCAATTCTGTTAGTGTTTGTTTTATGAAGCCCTAGTATTAGATATATTTTTGTACCTTTTATAATTAAGAAATATTCCTCCTCACTTCTGCATATATTCCCCAAAGAAATAAAAGCAGGCTTTGGAGAGATATTTATAAACCCATGTTTATAGCAGCATATTAGTCAGAAAGTAGAAGCAATTCAAGTGTCCATCATGATTTATCCATTAAACAAATGTGGAACATACATATAATGGAATATTTATTGTCTAAAAAAGGAAGGAAGTTCTGACACATACTACAACATGGATGAACCTTGAATATATTAAGCTAAGTGAAATAAGCCAGTCACAAAGAGGCAGACTATATGACTCCATTTGTATGAGCTATTTAGAGTAGTCAAATACATAGAGAATGTGATTTCCAGGGTCTGGGGGGAGGGAGGAATGAGGAGTTAGTGTTCGAGAGGTTTTGAGTGTCATTTTAGGAAGATAAAAAAGTTCTGAGATGGTTGGTGGTGAATATACTTAATGCCATAGAACTGAACACTTAGAAGTGGTGAAATGGTACATTTTATGTTGTGTATATTTTACCACATAAAAAATAGAAAAATAAACAAATAAAAAGGAAACGTTCTTTTAATCTCTGATAATACTCCTTGTCTGGAAGTCTAATTTGCCTAATATTAATATAGCTATATCTTCTTTTTTTCATACTTTAAAAATAATTATTAAGTTTTGTTAGTTTCAAGTATACAGTACACTGGTTAGACATCTATATAGTTCATAAAACAATCCCCCAATTGCTCTCTCCCTCTCCTGACCCTCCATCCAGCCAACATATTGTTAACTGCATTTTCTACATCGTGCTCATGACCACCTATCAACTACTAATTTGTACTTCTTTAACCCTTTACCCCATTCTTCCAGCCCCCAACTTCCCTCCCCTCTGTCTGTCACCAAATAGTCCACTATATTTGTGAGTCTGTTTTTGATTAGTTTGTTCTTTTTATTCCTTCAATTCCACATATAAGTGAAATCACATAGTGTTTAACCTTTCTCTGTCTGACTTAAATACCTTCTAGGTCCATCAAAGCAATATCTTTTTTCATCCCCTTCTGTGTGTGTCTTTTAATTTGAAGTGAGTCTCTTGTAGGCAGCATATGTAGGGGTCTTGTTTTCTTATCCATTCATCCACTCTGTATAGTTTTTACTATTCTTTATTCCTCTTTTTGATACATGGTTTTCTTCTTAAGGAAGTCCTTCCAACATTTCCTATAATAATAGCTTGGTGTTGAATTCCTTTAGCTTATTTTTGTCTGGGAAGCTCTGTATCTGTCCTTCAACACTAAATGATCCTTTGCTCAAAAAAGTATTCTTGGTTGTAGATCCTGGGTCTTCATCACGTTGAATATTTTGTGCCAAGCCCTTCTGTCCTGGATAGTTTTTTTTTGAGAAATCAGCTGCCAGTCTTATGGGTGTTCCCTTGCAGGTAACTGTCTGCTTTCCTCTTGCTGATTTTTAAATATTTGTTCTTTATATTTAACCTTTGGTATTTTAATTATAATATGTCTTGGTGTGGGCCTCATTGGATTCTTGGTTTTTGGAGTTCTCTGAGATTCCTGGGGTTGTATGTCCATTTCCTTCACTAGATTAGGGAAGTTTTCCATCACTGTATCTTCAAACGGCTGTTCAACATCTTGTTTTCCTTCAGGTATGCTGATCAGATGGATATTATGACCTTTAATAGTGTCCCATATGCTCCTTAAATTATTTTTATAGTTTTGGCATTTTTTTTTTCATTCTGATTGAGTGTCCTTGACTTTCCCATTCTCTAGATAGGTCATTTGAATAAAGAAGACTTTATTCACTTTGTTTATTTCATTTAACATACTTCTCATCTCAGGTAATGTATTCTTCATTTCTGACTGGTTCCCTTTTATAATTTCATTTCCATTTTTATGTTTTTTTAAATCTTTTGTTGAAGTTCTCACTGAATTCATCTATCCTTCCTATAAGTTCATTGAGCATCTTTATAACCAGTGTTTTGAACTCTGCATTTGTTAGATTGCTTGACTCCATTATATCTGAATCTCTGTTCCATTTTCTCATACAGTTTCTGCTTCTTTGTCTTCCATTTTTGGCTGCCTTTCTGTGTCTGTTTCTACGTACTAAGCAAAGCTCCTAAGTCTCCCGGTCTTATTAGTGTGGATTTGTGAAGTAGGTGTTTAGTGGCAGAGTCCTGAGAGGGATTCACCTGTAGACCAAATTTAGCCCAAGTCTCTGTCCCTCCAGGACCACGTGTTAAGATTCAGCAAGCAATCCATAGATGTTATACTTATAGTTGCCTCAAAAAGCCACACCAGAAACCAAGGCCAGCTGCCTCCAGTGTGAATTTAGGCTCTGCTCAGCAGGGCGCACCGGATTCGCTGATAAGATACCTGGATGTGGCTTGAGTGGGACCTCCAGTTGAGGGAGGCAGGGTTTCAGGGAATCAACTAAGTGGAGTGACCTCTGTTATCCAGTTTGATGACATCATGGTGATGGCAGCACTATGTCCATTGCACTGGGAGTGGGGAGGGCTCAAGAGGAAACAATGGATACTGCCAGCACTTCTGTACAGAGCAAGTCTCCACTTGACCCTCATTCTGACAGTGTCTCCCTATAAGTCTCTGGTTTCCCTGCACGCAGCCTAATTGGCATTGGTGCTCAGAGTAAGCAGGTCTGACACCGTGAAAATCTACTGGCGGATGTGGCCCCTTTAAGAGGTGTCTGATGCTGCCATTACCTCCCTCTCAGCCGCTAGAGACCGTGTCCTCACCCTTCTGCCATTGCAGGATGCATTGCAGGATGATTTCTTGGATTTCTCTCAAGTTGTACGGTTTGTTTATCTAGATCCCAGGCAATCTTTTCTCTCTGCTGCTTCTTGTTTCTGTCACAACTTTGGTCACCAGAAGAATGAATAGAGCCTCTATCATCTATGCCATTCTTTTTTCCCCTCTCTATATCTTCTTTCTTATGCTTACTCTTGAATGGTATACATTTTTCCACTCTTTTAGCTTCTCTTTACATATTTATGTTATAAATCTTTTAGAAGCATTTAATTCTAGCTCTTTCCCCCCTCTTAAATATATTTTGACAACCTATCTTAATTATAGTGTTTTATCTTTATAGTGCCATTTGTATTTCCTCCCTATTTGTTTAGTTTTCAGTTTGTTCTCTTTTCCCTGTCTTTTCTTGGATTAATCAATATTTCTTAGTATTACATTTTTTTCTATTCATATTTTAGCTGTACTTTATTGTATTTTTAAGTGAGTGTTCCATTTATTACAATGTACATCCTTAACTTATGACATTTCACTAGTTTTAATATTATATAACTATATTAAAAATGTAAGAAACTTAAACAACATATTTTTTTATCTTCACACTGTATTCTATTATTGTCATAGATTTTACTTCTATATAAGTTATAAATTTTGTACAATAGAATATTATTTTTGCTTTACAAATCAGTTGTTTTTTTAAAAAACAGTAAAAGAAGAAAATATAGTTTTTAAATTCACCCACATAGTTGCCATATCTGGCATTGTCTATGGATCTGAGTGTCCATTTGTATTATTAATCTTTAGTTTGAAAGCTTTAGCATTTCTTGAAGTGTAGATATACTGGCAACAAATTCTTTCAGCTTTTGTTTATCTAAAAATGTCTTTATGAATCCTTTTTTTGAAAGGATTATTTTTCCATATATGAAATTCTTAATTAACATTAGTTTTAATACTGTAAAGGAGTCATTTCACTTTCTGCTTCCCTCTGTTTTTGATGAAAGGTAGCTGGCACTATTAACAATGTTTCCCTATATGTAATGTGTCATTTTTCTCTGACTACTTTGAGATATTTTTATTTATGGTTTTCAACAGCTTGGCTATCATGCAACTTTGTGTGGTTTCTCTTCATATTTTTCTTGCTTAAAGTTTGCCAAACTTTTTGGACCTGTTGATTGATTTATTTTACCAAATTTGTGAAATTTCCAAACATTATTTTTTTTTCAGAGAATTTTCTACCCTATGATCTCTCTTCTCTTTCAGAGACCCCAATTACATGTATGCTAGTCCACTTGATATTTTTCTAAATGCAATCGATGATCTGTTAATGAAAAACAAACCTTTCATTTCTCTCAGTGAGGATAATTTCTGTTGATTTGTCTTTAAGTTCATTTATCTTCTACTCTGTATAGTTCAGTCTTATTTAAGCTCCTTTGGTTTTGGTGAATTTCTCATTTCAAGTATTATAATTTTCAATTTTATAATTTCAATTTGGTTCTTTTAATATAGTTTCTACTTTTTTTGTCGAGATTCTCTATTAACTCATTTGCCTATCTTTTCCTTTAAATTCTTGTATATACTTCTAATAGCCATTTTAAACTCATTGTCTGTTAATCCCAATATCTTTGTTATCTTTGGTTCTTTTTCTTTTGTTCTACTTCTCTTAGTTCTGGTTCACTTTATATATTTAGCATTTTTTTATTTTATGCTGCACATCGTGGATAATATATTGAAAGGAGACTAGATTACATTGTCTTCTTTTAAAGAATATTGGATTTTCATTCTGTCAGATGATTAAACTATTGAAGGAACTTCTTGATTCTGTCAGGCTTGGTTTTCAGTTTTGTCAGGGTGCTTTTATTTTTGTTTTGTCTTTAGTCCTAGGACATACACGTATTCTAGGATATGGTGTTTACTCACAAGGGATGGCTTTTCTGGGGTCCCAAATAAATGTTTGATGTATTCAGCTTTCACTGTTCAAGCTCAGCCAATGTATCCAAGCGTTTTTAAAGAGCCTTCACTCTCCCTGCTAAGAGTCTCTTTCTGCTAAGTGTTAGGGAATTTCATTCTGTATACACTGACCCAGCTTTTAGACTAGGACTTGAGGGAAACCTCTACAGAATGTTCTGAGGCCTCCTACTTGGCTATTCTAGTACCTCGTTCACAAAATCTGGTCACCTCAGTGGGAAAACTCTGATGTTTGCTTCCTCTGTTTGGTGAGACACCTGCTCTCTACTTTATCTTTACCTCATTATGTTCCCCTCCCCACCTACCCTAGAAAATACCCTCTAGGCAGAAATCCAAGGTCAATATGAGTTTTACCTGAGTTTTCCTTCTTTCAAGGATTATAGTCCTGTGCTTCTCATTGTTTAACACATGACAACAATTGTCTTATAAAGTGTCCGTTTTTATAGTTGTTTATAGCAAAAGAATAAGTCTAATATTAGTTATTCCATGTCCAGAAGCAACTGCAATTAAGTTATATAAATAAATAATAATTTCTGTAGTGTTTTGAACCACTTGTCAACATCATTTTCTTGTCTCTATATTATACACCTACACATTTTAGGTGAAAGTTAAGGTCATTAGAGTTTCACTTATATTCAGTGTTTCTCAAATTTTAGTATGCAAAAATCACATTTTATAAATATAGATTCATTTGGGTATAAGGTGGGCCTTAGGATTATATATTTTCAATATGCAAGTAAGGAGATTTTTGATATTTTTGTTCTTAGTTCCATATTTTTCAAAACACCGTTTATATTGTGTAGGATAACAGCTTATTTGTGCAAGTGAAGCCTCATCTTAAGCAAGTCTGTATCACTGATAGAGAAACTTCAAGATAATTCACACATATTTCCTGAGAGGGAAGTAATCACTTCATGGTGATAGTGCAGTATCTCCTTTACAAGTATTAGTTAGCCTTGAGAACTGAAGAACTTGAGAAGTGTAATTATAATTGTATTTTATAAATGGGCGGATTATTCTCCCTTGATAGATTTAGGAGTACTACATGTAATTTAAGACTGATTTTAAAAATATAGGAACCCTGAAAGTATTTTAAAAGTGACATTTTAAGTCAGATTCCATTTTGCCTCTTAAGAAAATGAATAAAATTAGGGGTTTGGAAGTCTGCAGCATTTAAAATTTGCACATTGCTCTCCACAAGAAGTAGCTTGCCCTAGGTCTGGTGTGATCTTATGTAACTTGGTTTCATGGAAACAATTTATAAGTTATTTTTTTTATTGTATAACTTCTGCAAACGAGTTTCTCTACTGAAGTAGGCAATTTTTGTTGTTCTCTTCAAGTGAACATAAAAATCACCATTAAAATACTATAGTTACTATAGTAATAATTGCTGCAGATAAGATCCACTGATAAAGACTAAATCAGTGGAGAAAAAGATTTTTGTATTATATTTACTCAGTGTCAGTGGAAAATATTTACTAATTACAAGTAAATTTTTTACAAAAGTAGAACGTCTGGGTGTGCTCCAATTTATTAAGTAATCGAAGTTAATATTATCAGTAACAACTCATATGGGCATCATGTACTGAACTTTAGGATGAGAAAGACCTATTCCCTCTGTGTTCTTCTCAAATGTGGAAAACCCCAGTCTGATCATGAGAAGGTATCAGACAAACCCAAAAAGAGAGACATTCTACAAAACACCAGTACTCTTCAAGAGTGTCAGGACTGTGGAAGACTGAAGGACAGTCACAGACTGTAGAAGACCAAGGAGACATAACAACTGAATGCAATGTGGGGTCCTGGTTTGGATCCTAGAGTGTAGAAGGGGCATAAATAAAAACTGGTGAAATCTAAACAAAGTCAATGGTTTAGGTAATAGTATCCTACCAATGTTAATTTTTAGTTTTAATAATTGTTATATGGTTATATGAGCAGAACAATTTATGTGCTGAACAGAGTATGAATTTTAATTTGGAAGTAAGATTAAAGCAGAGTAGAAAGTAAGATTTACAGAGTATTTAAAATTATCTTTTATGCAATAAACATTAAATAGAGATTCAAAAGTTTTATTTAATTATTTCCAATGTAATCCCCCATTTTTCCCACCTCCTTTAAAAGTTACTAGAAAGGAGATTAATTTAATCATCAATCACTTGTTAAGCAACAAAAGTTTTTTTTTAAGCATTGTGTTAGGCATGAGCACTAAAAAGATGAAAAATATACTGCATCTCCCCCCAGAAAGCTCATGATCCAGTGAGAGAAGCTAACTAAAAGTAGTTACAATATAATTTCATAGAGCTAGGATGAGAGTATACATAAAGACTTGGGGAGCAAAGAGAGGCAGTGACTATCTCTGGGGGTGGTAGTGGTTGACACAAAGTCAACTGGATTCATGGTAATCAATAGCTCAGAGGCCAGACTACGTGTGGCTTGGTTGGAATTAAAGGTTTGTCTTAGTTTGTTCAAATGTTGTAGCAAAGTACCATAGACTGAGTGGCTCATAAACAACAGAAATTTATTTCTCACAGTTTTGGAGGTTGGGGATTCCAAGATCAAGAAGCCAGTAGATGTAGCGTCTTGTGAGGGCCTCCTTCCTGGTACATTGATGACTGTCTTCTGTCTCCTCACATGGTAGAAGGGGCGAGGGAGCTCTCTGGGGCCTCTTTTATAAGGGCACGCATCCCATTCATGTGGCACTCCATGACTGCAACTTTGTCACCTCCCCAGAGCCCTTCCAAATGCCATCGTATTTGGGGTTAGGATTTCAATATATAAATTTTTGGAGGACACAAATGGTCAGCAGATAGCAAGGTTCTGTAGAAGTGTTTCCTAGAGTCAATGTAGACTAGTAAAATGATTTCTGGATTAGAACAGTTTTCAAAAAAAAAATTATTTCAAAGGCTGAACTAATCATATGAAGGTAAGAAAGAATTATAAAGAAAGTCAGAAAAATTCTAGGGCAATGTGGATGTTGGCCATTTTTGTTTAGATAACAGGGGTAATGGATGAAACTAGCCAATACTGGCTTGATCGCCTCTATTTTCTAGTTCCTTTTGAAACAATGTAGTTAACGCATTTTTAAATGTGAAATCTTAGAGAAGACATGTCCTACCTGAACTTGCTTCAAAAGGTACTTCATAAGTATATTTTGATAAGAATAAGAAACAGCATGAAAAGTAATTTACTCCTAAGTACAACTGGTGGCAAATTATTGTTAATAAGCTAGCTGCTTTTCTTGACTATTGGATCACTGTTATATCTGCACCCTCCATGGTGCACATGTAGGTTGTATTGCATTAAATTAAATCCATCAAACTTTTACTGAGTCCCTATTGTGCATCAGGCTTATAGTGTATGGGATACAAAATGGATCTGGAAAACTAACTGCAAGAAGTGTGTTGATTTCATTTAAACTTTCTGTTAGCACAAAGTCAAAGGATTTTGATAATCCATACACCCAGAACAACAGTGGAAAATGTAAATTTCTGATGATTACATGTAACTAATTGAAATAAATTATTATTTTAATAGCTAGCACCAGAATTTGTCTTGAGGAAAAAATGTCTGTTTAGGGTAAAACCTCGATAAAATGCTTGAACAAAAAGTGAGACACTAGTGATAGTTTAGTAAGAGGTAACACAAGGTATTAAAAGCTTATTGCTAGGTATGAAGAGAACATTATGAGTATGAGGAAGTCAAGAAGGTAGAAACAATGTGATAGAGTGCCCAAGGTGGTTCGGAGCAGAAATGTGTAATATTTAATTTCATGTTTTAGTGTTGTGGTGAAGTAAACCCCCTTTATGTCCCTCCTGCAAATTCTCAGTAAGTTTCGGTACACACAAAGGCTGTGCGTGCACGCGTGTGTGCGTGTGTGTGTGTGTGTGTGTGTGTGTGTGTAGAGAGAGTGGGAGGAGGCCTATAGGGGGGAATATCATGGGAAAAGACTATATTTAATGTCTGTGCTGAAACTCAGGGTGGAAAAGGGACAGGGCCATTCGGTGGGTCAGTCCCTATACAGACTGAATTCTGCGAAACTGTGATAAATAAAGGTGACCACAAGAATTTAGGATACCCCCACCTCGAACCTTGAACTTGCAGATATCTTTGGAAAGCCACTGAACATTTGAGTTAGTCTTATCTAGACTTCTAGTGTCATATAATTATGTTTTATTGTCTTCACAGCACTTGATATTGCTTGATATAATCTTATTTTATCTGTCCCTTTATCATTTTCTGTATTTTATACCTTTCTCATCTTCCCCTACCCCACCCTTGAATATAAGTCTCTCAAGCAGGGGTTCTTACCAGTCTTGTTCACTGCTATAACCACAGTGGCTAGCACAATGCCTAGTAGATGCTCAATAAGTGTTTATTGAATGATGGGATCTTTGAACGATCTGGATTACATCTAGCTCACACTGATGTTGTTCTTTGAAAATTTACTCTGCTTATAGACATTATAATACAGTGTTACCTGTATCTAGACTATATTTCTCTTCAAATGTGTTAGGGATTCTTTCTTATACTTGTAGTTTTAAGTCAGTTGGAGTAAAAAGTGAGGCTCTGATACTTGTATCTTTATTATTGGACAATGTTTTTTCTACCCCATTCTATTTTTTAACCTTTTACTATTTCTGTATCAGCATCAGCATGTGCATTTCTGTTTCCATCAAGATAGTGGACTATTTGGAAATGGTTAATTTTATTTAAGTAGATCAGGGTGTCATCCTGAAAAGAATTATGTGTCAGTTGGTGGAGTGGATGTGGGGGGTAGACTACGTTAAGAGAGTGCTGTCCTCTTCCTCTTGTTGTGTTTATTGAAAAGATTCTTGGTGGCCATAGTCAGCAGATACCCTCCCCAAGAATCAGATCCATTCAGGAATGGAATAGTTCACCATTTTGCCATTTTGATCTGGGAGTGAAGGCTCACATTTGAGATTCTCATAGTCATTTTCCTCCTAATGTTGAACATTCCCCTGTTGGAGTTTCATATTTTTGTATGAAGTTTGATCCCCCAGTTTTCGACATGGGAATACTGTTCATTGAACCTACACTTTTACTGTCTCTCCTTGGCATTACTTGCTGTTTCAATTCTCTTGGGGATAGGGTTGTCAGATAAAATACAGGACACTGAGTTAAATTTGAATTCCATATAAACAGTGAATAATTTTTTTAAATATAAGAATGTCCCATCAAACATTTGGGACATACTTGCACTAATTTATTTATTGTCTATAATTCAAATTTAACTTGGCATTCTGTATTTTGTTGAGCTAAATCTGGCAACCCCACTTTAAGAGAAAAGTTACCTGGGACTATGAGGCTGAAATTCATGGTTTAGGACATCTGTAGGGTACACAGCCTGGCTCATTCTTGGAAGAGGACGTAAAACCACTAAAGCATATCACCCTGGAAGGAACTAAACTTTGTTTCCAACAGTTTTCTTTTCAAAACATGTGCAAAAGTAATTTTCTAGATTGGGGTAATGAATTTCAGGTCTTTTAATACCATGTACTGCAATTAGCTGGATAATAATCTGTAATTATTCAGGGAAAGTGAGCCCATGTATAAATTATTAAAGTTGTAAACTATGCTTTTTCAGTAGAGGAACTTTTGGCCTTTCCTAATGAGTGGTTGCATTCAGAGTCCTTTGATGAGTATTTGGTCCTCTCTGCTGGGCCATCAGCCTCTTATCTTCACCATCCTTCTAGACTTCTATCACTTTCTTTGGAGAGGCCAAGCAGATGATGCTGGATCTGCTATGTTGTTAGATGGCACAGAGCCCAGACCAGGCATACAGAAAGCCACGTGAGATCTGTGAAACAGCGAGCCATGTAGGCACTTGTACAGTAGTTAGGGATGCAGATGCCCATGGCTATGTAGCCTAGACATTGGCAATTAGTCAAATGGAACGTGGAGATATTGTGTGGTTGTGTATTAAGGGTCATTTGACATGAGTCACCTCCCACAGATATCATCCTTGGGATATGCTTTCTACACATATCCCAGGTACAACAGTTGTTGGAACAGTGAAATTTGTAAAATTGTCATTAGAGTTCACTAGTTTGTCCCCAATAACCTTCTCATTCCTGTGATGCCCCCTGTCTGCTTAATCACTAACAGCTCACTTATTACCTTCTAAAGAATTTGGAATTTAAAAGACAAATTCTAGTAAGGCTTTTTTGGGGCCTTTATCCAAGAAGCAAGTCTCTAACCATAAAATTTCAAGCATTATGGAGGCTATCAGGGAGATAGTCAACCAAGCAGGAACTTTCTGGTGGTCCTGGGTTCATGTTACATGAAAAACTGATATAAGAAAAGTCATGTCATAGTCTCTTGGAGGTTGTTGAATATTTCAGAAGAAATGTTGAGAGGTTCCAATGTAGTCACAAATTATCCCAGCACTTATGCTCCTGAACTGCCATCATAGTGGATTATTAGTCCTCTGACTGAAGGGTCAGACATTCAGGAGTCTGAGAATCTTTTAAATGTTCTTTAAGTCTAACAGATTCTTGTTTGCTCACTGTTAAAAGATCCCAATAGTCTGTTTTATGTATTAAACATGAAAGGGGAAATGAGAGGGGAAAATAATCTCAACAATGCTCATAGTTATTGAATGAGAATGTGTATTAGGTGATATTATTTCCTTTAATCCTGACAACATCTCTATAAAAATATCATGGGGTTCATTTTACATTTTCACAGACTGAGGCTCGTTGAGGTTAATGAATTGCCCAAAGTTAGTGGAGCCAGAATTTAAACCCAGGTCTATCTACTTCTACTTTGGGGACTCTCATCATGGTATGTGTGTGTGTGTATATATGTGTATACACACACACACACACACACACACATGTATATATATATATATACATGTATATATATATATACATGTGTGTGTGTGTGTGTGTGTGTATATATATTTTTTTGTTGTTGTTAAGTGTGGCTCTAAAGTGGCACCTGGCAAAAAACCTACCTCTGTTTAAACTTTAGAAATTAGAGGTACCTTAGAGATTATCCAGGGCAAATCTTTGAATTTTGAAAGTTAGGAATCTGAGGCTAGTGCTTCTAAGTGACTTGTATAATATCCTTCAATTGTATAAGGGTTAGTTAGAATAAGAACCCATATTTCCTGTCAGCATTATTTCCATTTAACTAATCCATGACTCTCTGCCCCCGTTTCAGTCACAAGATAGGTTTTGGCTGAGATTTGGCTATTTGTGGATCCTCACACAGAGTATGCCCATTTTTGTGATCTCTGAAGGGGATGGGAATCAGGTCTGCCTCGTTGTCTTTTTGCATCTCCCAGGCCTATACCAAAAACAATGAGGAACTTGATGTTATTGTTGTAGATAATGATGAAGATGATGACATCCTTTGAAGGCACACAAATGCATCCTCCAAATAATACATATAACCAGAAAGGAAAGTACAAATAGTAAAACCCCACTCTTTCCTCTATACATAAATGCCTAATACCTTGATGGGTCAGTTGATTGGGCAGAAATACAAACTAATTTTGAAGGCTACATATATGATATTTGTTAATAATTTTTCTTGTCTGCCACCTGGTTTCTTTTAGGCCCTGGGTTTTTGTTGATAAGTATTGACTGGTGATATTTCACAAATATCATTTTAACTAGACCACATAACTATTAAGATGAATAGGAGAACAGTTTTTTTCCCCTTGCTTTTAAGGCTCTATCAAGTACTGATACTTAGAACTCAGTCAAAGACCCATTCAGCATTTAAAAACTCTAATAAGAACACTGAAATAGAAAGCATTCTCACTGATTCATATCAATACATATACTGACTTCCTGCTGCAGCTTGTACGTTCATTAGGAGGTGAGGAAAATATAAAATTTAGTCCTTTTCTGCAATGTATTTATAATATAATTTGCAAACATGTCTGAAAATTTACACAATAAAATGAGACCAAATAAGTGACAAATGAGTGGTGTACATAGTAAGATTAGAGGAGAAAGGTCACTTTGAGTTGGTGTGGGCAGCATAGGTTTAATGAACTAGGCAGAATATAAGCTGGATTTGAAGTTCATTTAAAATATTAAGGTGACACCTTAATGTTTGCCACACTGAAGAACACATGTCAGACTCAGAATGGCTTTGTGAGTTAGAAAAAAGGTCAAAAACTGACAAAGTGAAGTCTAAGAAGACAGTGTCTATTCCTTTATACCAGATAGACTGAAAGAGAGGGTGTGGTTCATTTATTATTTCAATAAATTTTTGTTAAGCACCTACGAGGTGCAGGGAATACAGTGGTGAGCAGGAACAGATACTACATCCTGATGGAGATATTGGGAGGAGCGCATGCTTTTTAGGGGGTTTTATGCATATCAAAGTCTATTATTTAAATTCGAGATAATGAAAAATAGAAAGAATAAACTTTCTAGAGGCAGAAAAAGGTGGGAGGGGAGTGGTTGGTGCTTTTGGACAGAGAAAAGACGAGAGATCAGAGTGAGTGGAATAGCCGACAATAAATCAGAAACATGGCACTGTGTTGCTGTTGTTGTTGTTATTGTTTTAAAAGCAAGCCTAACACTGATCTTGCATTAAAAAATCTCCCTAGGTAAGTAAGTGATCACATTATATGAAGGTAAATAATTCTTGTCATTTTCAGCATCTAGAAATGTTGTTTTTTCGTAGATTAAGATCAAAGAAAAAGAAAACAAAAGGATCCACTTCTTTCTATCCTACTCCTATTCTACTTGCCTTCTGCTTCCAAATCCCCCATCCATGCCTTCTCTCAGAAATAAATTAAAATACAGAGACATATAAGACACCTTCTATTAAAAGGCCTATACTCAGATTCTACACACTTTATTGTGCTCTAATTGCAAGCTGTCACTTTTTCCCCCTGAGTTCGACCAGCACAATACCCTCAATATTAGTGGCTTTCTGATTTCCAGCCAGAGTTGTTTCATTGTCCTAGTAGCTGCCATATTTATTCATAAGAGTTGAAACTGGAACCCATTGTCTATGCAGACAGAGAAATTTGCAGAACAATTACTATAGAAAGTGATTGTTTAAATTTTGGTAGAAAATAGCTTTACTGACTTCTGTGTACTGCAAGAAAATTTAGCTCTGAAGTACAGAGAATAATAACAAAATTCTGTTTTGAGGCCCTATAAGTGAAAGCCACAGCCATATGAGGCAGCTGAGTTCAAAAAATATCACTGGGGGCAGTTTTTAACCTTTGATAAATGGTTACAAAAGTCTTATCAATTTGCTGTTTTCCATTGTTTTCCTTCTAGATATTCTACAGACGCACAGAACCCATCTATCCCTTTACCCGTGCTGTTTAGGGTTTGGGAGAGATCCTGTCCGATAGTCAGCCCGCACCCCTCCTACTTTTATGGCTAATGAATTTTTGGTGAGGGGGGCGTGCCTTTGAGCTAATTCATAATAAAAGATGAAAGTTAGTCACTAGCAGGCTGAAAAAAGAATCTCTCTAGAACAAGTTTTTTTTTTCCTGTGATAAATGCATCACTTGTTGTGTATTCTACTTAAAAATTTTTAAATAATAAACTATTTTGACTTTTGGAAAATCTGTCACCTTTTCCCAGAGAGTTGATATTCTTTAGATAGAGAATTAAGGGCCATCAGTGTGAATGCCAGCTTTGTTCCTAATGACCGCAGTAACCTTGGGCAAGCCTCCTTAGTGATAAGTAGTTCACGAGTGCTTCAAAAATTCATTGCTAGGAAAACTTTAAGCAAAGCTTTGGTGCAGGCTCAGGCTGCAGTGACAACAGAAATAGCCTTCTAGTTCTCTGGGCATCTCATGAGCTTCGAGAGAGGAGGAACAACTCCAAGCCATTTGGAATAATCAGTAGGTTTGAGGAGACAGTACAATCCTTGACATCATATTTCAGATCATTGTCCAGGTAAAGTGCAAATGTCATGAAGACTGTAGAGAGCATCATCCCACCCTGAAGTGTGAGTGTTTTCAAAACAAGGGGCAGGGACTTCTAAAAAAGAAAATTTGTTCTTCTGTTATTATTAGATGGAAGATGGCCATTTCCTAGAAGACTGCAAGTTTAGGGAACCTGTAATTAATGATTCAGAAGCAAATGTACTTGAGAGCATGGGAACTATCTACCCTGATCTTTCTACCATCTTATCCCCCAATTCATCAAATTCCTCAGTTGCTTCACACATTTGAGGGCTGGTGGAACTTTTGAAGAAGGGATCTTGAAGCCAATTCTATTCTCACAGTTGCTCAAGCTACTAACCTTGGAATTTTCCTTTGTGCTCACATCTCACATCCCATCTATCAGCTAGTCTTGGGTCTGTCCTCAGTGTGAATCCAGAATACCATCATTTCTCACTGTTTCCCTCATACCACTCTGGTCTTGGTCTCCTTTTCCTCTTATCTGAATTTTTGCAATAGTTTCCTACCTTGCATCCCACTTCTACCATCTATTTTCAGCAGAGAAGTCAGAGTGATTTTATTTACATGGAAGGAATGTGGGTCATTGTACTTCTCTGCTTATAAAAGCCCATTTCACTCATAGTAAAAGCCATGTTTCCATAATAGCCTATAGGGTCTCTTGATCTCACCTTTCATTATTGCTCTGAACTCATCTCCTAATCTTTTCAGCTATACTGGCCTCCATGTTATCCCTTGAACATTCTGGACTCACACCTACATTAGGGTCTTTATACTGTCCCTACCTCCTGATTAAAATGTTCTTCTTGTAGATGTACATGGGGTTAATTTATTCATCTCCTTCAAGCTTTTGTTCAAATGATATTTTCTCAATGAAGTCTTCCCTGACTACTCTATCCAAAATTGTTTCCATCTCCTGCCATATACACTTGCTGCTACTCCTTACTCTGTTCTACATTTTCTTTCTTTCTTTCTTTCTTTCTTTCTTTCTTTCTTTCTTTCTTTCTTTCTTTCTTTCTTTCTTTCTTTCTTTCTTTCTTTCTTTCTTTCTTTCTTTCTTTCTCTCTCTCTCTCTCTCTCTCTCTCTTTCTTTCTTTCTTTCTTTCTTTCTTTCTTTCTTCTTTCTTTCTTCTTTCTCATTCTTTCTTTTTCTGTTTTTTTTTAAAAATAAATTTATTTATTTAAATTAGTTTCAAGTATACAGTACATTAGTTGGACATCTATAATGTTCATAAAACCATCCCCCCAATTGCTCCTTCCCTCCCTTGGCCCTCCACTTACCCATTATATTAATGCTAACTGCATTCCCTCTGCCATGCTCCGCATGCCCAACTATCAACTACTAATTTGTACTTTTTTAACTCTTCACTGTATTCTCCCAGCCTCCCAACCCCCTTCCCCTCTGTCTGTTACCAAATTGTCCAATATATCTGTGAGTCTGTTTTTGATTAGTTTGTTCTTTTTGTTCCTTAGATACCACATATAAATAAAATCATATGGTATCTATCTTTCTCTGTCTGATTTATTTCACTCAGTATAATAATCTCTAGGTCCATTCATATCATTGCAAATGGTAGGATTTCATTTTTTTTAATGGCTAAGAAATATTTTATTGTATATATGAACCATAATTTCTTTATCCAATTGTCTGTTGATGGACATTTTGGTTGCTTCTATATCTTGGCTATTGTAAATTGTGCTGCCATAAATATTGGAGTGCATAGTTCTTTACAAATTATTGTTTTGGTTTTCTTTGGAAATTGCTGGGTCAAAAGATATATCCATTTTTAATTTTTTGAGAAACCTTCCTACTGTTTTCCATAGTGGCTGTACCAATTCGCAATCCCACCAACTATGTATGAGGGTTCCTTTTTCTCTGCATCCTCACCAACACTTGCTGTTTTTAAATTTATTGATGATAGCCATTCTGACAGGTGTGAGGTGATATCTCATTGTGGTTTTAATTTGCATTTCTCTGATGATTAAAAACCTCAAGCATCTTTTTATATGTCTGTTAGCCATCTGTATTTCCTCTTTGGATAAGTATCTGTTCAAGTCTTCTGCCCATTTTTTAATTGAATTGTTTGTTTTTTTGTTGTTGAGTTGTATAAGTTCTTTATAAATTTTGGTTATTAACCTCTTATCAGATTTATCATTAGTGAATATCTTCTCCTAAACAGTCAGTTGTCTTTTTGTTTTGTTGATGGTTTCCTTTGCTGTACAAAACCTTTTTAGTTTGATGTAGTCTCATTTGTTTTTTTCTTTTATTTCCCTTGCCCAAGGAGATATATTTGAAAAGAAATTCCTGTTAGTAATATCAGAGAGTTTACTGCCTATGTTTTCTTCTAAAAGTTTTATGGTTTTAGGTCTTAAATTTAAGTCTTTAATCCATTTTGAATCTATTCTTGTATACGGTGTAAGAAGATGGTTCAGCTTCATTTTTTGTGTGTGTATCTGTCCAACTTTCCCAACACTATTTATTAAAGAGACTTTCTTTATTCCATTGTATATTCTTATCTCCTTTGTCATATATTAAGTGAGCATATAGGCATGGGTTTATTTCTGGGCTCTCTATTTTGTTCCATTGATCAATGTATCTGTTTTAATGCCAATACCATGCTGTTTTGATTACTATAGCCTTGTAGTATAGTTTGATATCAGGTAGGGTGATACCTCCAACTTTGTTCTTCTTTCTCAAGATTGCCATGGCTATTTTGAGTTTTTTTTTTATGGCTCCATATAAATTTTAGTATTATTTGTTCTAGCTCTCTAAAAAATGCCATTTGTATTTTGATAGGAATTGCATTGAATTTATAAATTGCTTTGGATAGTATGGCCATTTTAACAATATTGATTATATTTATTTGTATCTTCTTTAATTAATTTTTCAATGACTTATAATTTTCTGAAAACAGGTCTTGGTTAATATAATTCTCAGGGATTTTATTTATAGTTTTTGACTACATTTTATTTTTTTCCAAAACATGTTTTACTATTCTTTATGGTTCACTTATTTATTATGTTTATTTTGTATCTTTCCTACCAGTAGGTAAGGTCACAAGGACAGGAATCCTTGTTACTTTGGCTTACTACTATATTCAAAGTGCCTAAACTAATGCCTGGCTCAATTAGGTGCTCAGTACAATTTCTTAAATGAATGAATGACTAAAAGAGTTGGCCAAGATTATTCTAGTGTCCCTCCTATTTTGACATTCTGTGATAAGAATAAGAAGCATTTCTCACCAACCTTGTTTCCGATAAAAATAAATTACTAGATTTGGAGAGTTAGGTAACCAGTCACCTCTCTTCTGATTTGAAAAATGCTCTTGCAACAAGTATTCAGTATTCTTGTGTGCTCAAGGTTAGCTTTTTATGTCCCTGCAGTTGTATTTTAGTGATAACCTTATAGGAAGAAGAAAGCGGAGGGGGAGAATAAAGTAGGTGATGATGACTCATCTTAAGGGGAAGAGTTCTTGTCAGTATCTGGGACTTATGGTAAGATATCTCTTAAGCAGTTACAGCTAACATGAGTGTTTTGGTCTGTACTGGCTTGGCTAATAGTTCTAATTATAAATTGATAAACTGGCATTTGGACATCCAGCTGTGGCTTGTTTGTGTTTTAGTGAATGAAAGTTGGTTTCTCAGGCCTAAGCAGGACCTGGAATATGGTGACTCAATTGTGGTTATGGCCTTTTGAGGTTCTGTTCACCTTTGTTGATGCTAACTGACATTGTACATCTTCCATCTCTCAATCTACAGTCAGTAACATGCCTGTTTGGGAGAGTGGAATGACTTGCATCTATATTAATTAGAACTGTTGATAAGGAAGTTCTTAATGAATAAAAAAATGAATTATTTAAAAATCATATGGTTGTGAAGGTTATATTTGAACCCCAATATTATAGTTCATACTAACTTCTCTTATCCTTACTGTGTTGCCCAAACTTGTTTTACCATCCTTTCTCTATCTGTAGAAAAATCTTCATAAAACTGAAATGAAAGTAAGTGAGAAAGGCACAACACATGGACTATTAGTCCCAGCTTTATTGAGGTGTAATTAACAATTAAAAAGTGTAATTTAAAGTGTACGACTTGATAATTTTATATATATTGTTGCTGCAAAATAATCACCACAGAGTTACCATATTTTTTTTTTGTGATGAGAACATTTAAGACCTATTTTCAACAAATTTTAAGTATGCAACACAATATTTTAAATTGTAGTCTCAGTGTTATACATTAGATCTTCAAAATTTATTCATCTTGCATAACTGATGCTTTGTAGCCCTTGACAAACATCTCATTTCTTCTGCCTCCAGCCCCTGGAATCTACCATTCTACTCTCTATTTCTATGAATGTGACTATTTTAGATTTCATGTGTAAGTGAGATCATGCAGGCACCTTGAGCATTTCTGGGCACAGTGCATAGTTAGTTTCATGATGTTGATTGCTATGCTTCTCACCTTTCAGATTAGAGGGAGGAGACAAAAACCCTGAAAGTGTGTAATCAGCCCATCCTCTAGATCGTGGACAGTTTCATCCTCTGTTTTATATGTATTCTGCTCACGAAGCATATCTTGGGAAATCAATTCCATCTCTTCCCCAGCTCCTTCGTGATAATGGTCTTTCATTTGAGCATTGAGTGAGTGATTGCAATGACCCAGTTTGTTGTAATATCATGTGCATGAGTGTATTGTGTATTGTTACACTGCATTAGAGTATGGTGATGGCTCTATTTAAGCACAAGAGACATTTTCTGGAATCTCTGCAGTGTGATTTAACAATATTACTATGCTGTATATGGACTTGCCTCAAGTACTGCAGTTAAACACACACATAACACACACACACACACACACACACACACACACACACACACACACAACTTCCAATAAAATGTAATATCTCCAAAGTGAAATGAAGCAGTTCTGAATTTTGCTTTCTTTTGCTTAGAAACATGTACCTCTAGGAATTGCTCAGAGGCACTGAAAATGTAAATTGTAGGGTTAAAATTTTATTGAATGCATATTTTTTTGGTGTATATGGTTTTAACCAATCCTCATAACCTTATATGGTCAGATTGAAAAGGCCCTCCTGATTCGTATTGTATATTTTAGCTGTTTGATGGTATATGTGAATGAAACACACACAGACCAGGATTATCTTGAAAGAATTTCAGGAGTTCCCAGAGTGTTGGCAAGGGTAGTAATGATATAAAATCCTAGTATGCTGGGTGATTAACAAGACTCATTTTGTGCTTCTTTTTCTAATGTAGCCTTTCTCTTCTGGGCCAGCTTTAGACGAGTAATTTGATAGCTGGCTTATTAGTTTCAGGATTTAGATTGTAGGTTTAAATTGTTTATTGGTGACCTCTGGGTTTTGGTAACCAGCATCTTCACATCTTTCGACAGAGATATCATGCCCCCCAAATCAATGATGTTGGTTATTCTCATTTCTTTCTTCTTTCCCCCATCTATCCCCTGCATGCTTGGCGTGAATAAAAACATAAATGGAGAACTTTGCAAGAAATGGAAAGCAAGAGAGTTTTCAGTGCATTAAGCAAATAGCAAGCAGAGGTATGCAAATAGTTGCAAATTAGTTTTTGGGTTTGATTTCTGAAGCCAAGGAATGGTTGCAGTTTCTCCTGGCACATGCTTCTCACCACTTTTGTTGTCACCTCAGTGGTCCATTCTGCCCTGGAGGCATATGAAGTGCCCCTGAGCTTTTGATTGAGATATTTATATGTGTTGTTCCTCTTTCCCTCACTCTCTTGTTTTCTGAAGTTGAAGGTTTTATGGACAGTCTGGTCTTTTGAGTCCCACTGGATGAAGTTGGGGAGCTTGTGATGCTAGAGAGAAGTGGGATTTTTTGGGCAGACTTGGTATCTTAGGTGTACAGCCTATGTCTAGACACATGTCAATGATGGAGAAAGAAGAGATTATACTGGGCAGATATATTGGAATTTTGGAAAGAAAGGTGGAATTTATATACCTATATAGTGAAACTAGTAAGTGGAAATTACTATCTTGGCCTACTGTTGCTACAGAAAGGCCCCCCACCATTTGGGCTAGTCCGAATCAGAGTAGAATTACAGACCTGTGTCTTGACACTGTGCTTATTCGTCCATCCAGCATTCCATCCATTGATTTGATTTATTCAGGAAATATTCTTTCAACTCCTATGTGTCAGAGCTTGAGCTGAGCACTTTTGATATAAAGAAAAAAAGCCACAGTTCCCCTCCTCACATTTTAATAAGAGAGACAGAGGACAGACAGATTGGTGATTATAGCATTGAGTGGTATTGTGCTAAACAGAAGCACAATGGTGTATGAGGAAGCAGAAGAGGTGTATCCCACACAGGCTTAGAAATGAGGCCTTGGCTGAGTCTTAGCAGATGAGGAATGTTTAGCCTGGTGAAGCAGGAGGAGAAGGGCCTTCGGGGCAGTGGGGGATAGTGTCTCACCATCAGGTGGAAGATGCTTCTTTAAAACATTTTTTTTTCTGTCTATAGACTGGAAGAAGCCTGACAATGTTTGAGGTCAAGCTTCTAACATATTCACTGATTTCACCTGACAGTTTTGAGTCATTTTTGCTCTGGTGATTGTTAAATTCCCAGGAAAGTACATGGAAGCCACTATTCAGTTGATTAAAGGGAAGGCTGAAATGTGTGTGCTATCGGAATAAGACACCTTCCTGGAGATTTTGTTATCCTTTTTAAGGAACTCATAACAAGCTTTATAGTGAAATGATTCTGGTTAAAATAATCCCTGTTAACTGATAAAAGCTTGAATAGTCTTTGGGATTTCCTGCTAAAATTTGTATTCAATGAGAGACCTGAGATTAGAAGATGAGTGTTTACAAAGATGGTTGAAAGGGAATTGTTAAAGAAATGTTCTGACAAAATGAAGTCAAATTCACTGGCCTGGTGCTATACTTTGAAGCTAAAGCCCACCTTTGATCCTTTTAGACAGAATGGCAGTGTTTCACAACATATAGTGTCCTATCATTTATCTTGCTCCCCAAGTATACTATTCTTCCTTTTGCTCAGCTGCAAGCTTGTATTATCATTTCTGGCTTTCTCAAGATGACTGAGAAGCCTGAAGGTATTGCTTATACCACAAATAGTGGATGCTCTTTCTGACTGTCAGAGAAATTGCCAAAGGTAAAAAGAGACTTTTCCAATATCACTCTAAAGTATCTGGGTATTTTTTCCTTTTCTTTCTGACATGAGAAAAAAAAAAAAAGAAAGAAAGAAAAAAAAAAGAAGGCCTGAGGTTTAAGTGCTGCCTCCTTTCTTTAAGTTTAGGATCTTAGCAACAAAAGGGTCGTACTCCTCCTACACCTGAAACTTGTGTTTCCACGAGCTTGGTGGTAAACACAGAGTGACAAACAAGAGGTGACAGCTGGGTGACTCATGCCCTAACTGATACCTGCTTTGAAAATTCAGAGGCCCTGAGTTTTAAGCAAAGATATCTGGCATATAAAGGCCAGAGGAAACTGTCCAAATCAGAGACAGTTTTTTAATGGGTTAGGGGTAGGGAATGATATACACTGTGATGGTCTGGAGAAGGGAATTCAATCAACAGATAGGGGACTTTGAGCATACATGGAGAATGACTTTGATCCCATTCCTTTCAAAATCAAGCAACTGAAGTTCTCAAGGGGTGGAAGGTGGGAATAGTAAAGTAGTGACGTTAGTGTGAAGTATGCTCATTGTTGTCAAACAGATCTGGATTTCAGATCTGGGTCTTTCACTCATGAGCTGTGTCATTTTAGACATATTACTTAACCTCTCTGTTCATTTCTTCTTATATAAGATGTAAAAGATTAATTTTAGAATGAATATTAAAGAATAATTAATATTGAGATAAAAAGTAGGAAGTACAAAAATTACTACAGTGCCTGATATTCAGTAAAGAATACCTAAAATAACAGGAAATATTAACCAGAAAGTGTGATATGTAGGTAAGATAGGTCTAAAGCAGGTGACCCCCAAAACACAACTGAACTTCTCCACTTCAAAGTCAATAATAGCAATAAAAACAACAGTAACAACCACGATTCTGGTTATAGTAGGAGTCTGGTGTTATTAAATGATATGACTGAATCAGCAATGCTCAAATGCTGTCTGGAATCCATTCTCCCCTTACCTCCCTTGGGGCCTGAGCTTAAAGCCTAATTAGCACTGCCTTTCTTCCAAGTCTTGGAATCTGAAAACTTACTAGTAAAATGGAGAAAGTGGTTAAGGAAGTGGGAGAGCTAGCCAGTTGGTCTATAGTACAGGCCGCCTTGGATGTAATTCATCATCCAGCTGTGTCTCTGTGGGACAATAGAAAAGCACTAGAGAGAGATGGCAGGGCCAGCTTTTCAGGTAGTGTATTCACCCAGCAAAGTACAAGCCAGGGAAGAGAGGTCACAGAACATAAAGGGAGTCTCACCCATTAGGAAGATATGGCCCTGCTGCTCCTTCGTTCCTGGAGGAAAAGGAGTGGGGGAGGGGACATAAATTTTCTTTTCTCCTCAATAAAAATGGTAGCTAACATTTACCAAGTGCCCCCAGGCAGGCCTGTCTGGCTTTATATCCCATTTCCTTAACCTCCCTGATGTAAAAGATAAAAGCATGAGCCCCCTTTTTTTTTTTTAACTTATTCTAATTATACTTTTTATTTTCTTCTTATCTTTTAAACTCATATCATAATTAACTGGAAGTGCTTATCCTTAGGTTTTAAATTTTGACCAGGTCCGTAGATAAGTTATTTTATTTTTATCTACCTTAGAAATTCATACTCAGAAATTTGCATCAGATACCCTTTTTTAAAAACAACAACAAAGAACCATATAGTTATCTTGCCAGGTAAGCATTCATGTTCTTGATGTGCAAAATCAATTTCATTTACATGTTAATAGAGTTAGGTCTGTGTGACTTTGATAAGATCTTATTTACACAAATGCAGGCTTGTGAGGCTTTGTTAAAATGTATTAGAGTGTGCAGCTTAAACAGAATAGATCCAGCTATGTCAGTAGGTGCTTCTAATTATATAATCGCTGTTATAGAAAACTTCTCCATCTGTGTCCTCTCTAAGGAGACAGGACGAAAAAGCCAGTGTATCATAGTGAAAATATTCCTCTTGGATTGGGGTCTGATTCTCTTCTGTGTACTTTCCAAAGAAGGAGTAGATGGAAGGGTTTTATAAATAGGGAAGCCCTACCCTAGTATAACATGTTCTTACTACTACTATTTCAGCAGTAAATTTGATTCTCTTCAGAGAATGTTTATTAAGTGATTTCTTTGTGCTTGGTATATTCTAGGTGTTTTGAAGAGTTCTTCCTTCCTTCCTTCCTTCCTTCCTTCTTTCTTTTCCTTTTCCTTTTCCTTTTCCTTTCCTTTCCTTTTCCTTTTCCTTTCCTTTCCTTTCCTTTCCTTTCCTTTCCTTTCCTTTCCTTTCCTTTCCTTTCCTTTCCTTTCCTTTCCTTTCCTTTCCTTTCCTTTCCTTTCCTTTCCTTTCCTTTCCTTTCCTTTCCTTTCCTTCTTTCCTTTTTTCCTTCCCTTTCCTTTCCTTTCCTTTCCTTTCCTTCCCTTCCCTTCCCTTCCCTTCCCCTTCCTCTTCCCCTTCCCCCTTCCCTCTCCTGCTCCTCCTGCTCCTCCTGCTCCTCCTCCTGCACCTCCTCCTCCTCCTCCTCTCCTCTTTCCTTATTTAAATCACAGGATTTAATTCTTCCCCCTCAAAGAAATTATAATTTACTGGGAATATCTGGCATTCACGAACAAAATAAATTGTAAAACTTAAGTGCTTAATTAAATGTAGAAAACAATTTAAAAATTGATTAGGAGAACAGTTCTCAACCACAGTATTATTACATACTTATATGTCATATTAAATTGTGAGATTTGTTGCAGGTGATTTATTAGTAATAATAACTGAAGATCTAAAATTCGTGAATTAGTTTTCATATGAATTAGGATGGACTCAATGTAATCCCTAAATACATCACTTGTTTGCATGCTGAAATGCTTTTGAGAAAGTCAGATAGGTTGAAGCTAATAAGCTGTAATTACAGTACTGCCTTCTGTTCAGGAGCTTGGGCCCTGGAGTCAGGTCATCTGAGCTCAAATCCCAGTTCTCTCACTTTAACCTCACATCACTGAGAGACTACTCTGTTTGCTCTGAGGATTCAAGGAGATAATCCTTGTGCAACAGAGTTTACCTTGCCATGAGGCTACTATTAGAATAAATGTCAGCCAGTGTCATTATTAATTCTGTACAGTACTAGGTACACAGCTATTGTTCTCAGAGACTAGAAAATTGAGCACTGTAGGCTGCAGTAAAAAAAGAAGGCCTAGGAACAGTGTGGAAAACAGTGCAAGTTTAGATAGGGGTTCATTCCACTTTTGGCTGTGTTCACCCCAGCTGCTCCCTGTGCTGGCCCCCACACTCACTATGCCTCCCCTCCTATCTTCCCTGTTACTGATAAGCCTATCCCAGGGTTTCTATTAGGTGTCCTTGGAATTTGGCTTGATTTTTATGTGATTGGGTTGTTTGGCTTTGAAAGATGTGTAATGGCCTGATTCTCTTCTTTTTTTTCCTTCCTTCACTCATGGAGAAAAACCTCGTCTTGTTGCTATGCTAGTGCAGACTGACCTCACCCAAGTTGATACCCTCACCCTGAGGTAGACCTTAGCTCTGTTCTTCAAACTTTTTTTTTTGTTGTTCTTGGTCAACCCTATTTCCATTTTCCTTCAGTGACCATTTCAAATAATCACTTCTCTTAAGCCCACCACTTGCATACATTCTTTTTTTTAAAAAATAAAATAATTGTATTACAAATATTTTTTTTAAATCCATAAAAGTAAAGAGTAATAATGAAGCTCTACAAATTTATATTTATATTCAATAATTTTGAAGATTTTTCCATATTTGCATTATCTGTATCCTTTTTGGAATTTTTTTGGAATGAATTATTTTAAAGCAAATTTCAAATGTTATTTTATGACTGTGTGCTTAAGAATGTATCTCTAAAATTATAGACATTTTCTTACATAACCACCATGCTGTTATCACATTTAACAAAATAAAAAAGTAAGTCTTTGGTATCAGCAACTACCCAGACAATTATTGAAATTCTTTTTAAAGTTGGTGTGTTTGAATTAAGACCCAAATAAGCCCCCCAAATTACACTGAGTTATGTTTTAAATTTTCTTTGATCTAGATCAGTCTTCTTCCTGCTCTGTCTTGCCCCTGCCTCCTACTGATTTTCTTTCCTCTCCTCTCCTTTCCTTTTTTAACTCATACCATTAACTTACTCAAGAGAAGAAGGCAATTGTCTTTAGGAATGTTCTACATTTCGAATTTATCTGCTTCTTTGTGAAAGCTTGATCCCTCCATTGATGTTGAGACTTCATGTAAGAGCAGGGAATGTTTTTCTATTTACTATGTATACTTCTTTCATCTTTAGTAGTGTTTAAAATTTTTCTTTATGTAGATTTTGTATATTTCTTGCTAAGAATATTCCTAGGTAGTTTATCTTTTTAAGCTGGAGCCTTCTCTTCCGTTATATAGCATAACATTTTAGAGTTTGTATATTATATTGAAGCTATTGATTTCTATATGTTTATTTTATAACCTGTTAATTTATCACATTCTCTGATTTCTGTAGTAGTTTTTTCTGATTGCCTTGAGTTTTCTTAGTATATACACCTATTATCTAAAAATCCATCAAGTTTTACCTCCTAATTCCTTTATCTCACCTAATTTCATTGGCTAATTCTTCCAGTATCATGTTAAATAGTAATGGATATAGTGGGCAGTTAACTTTGCATTGTTTCTTACATTAATGGAATGCCCTTCAGTGTTTCTCCATGAAGATGTGTGTTTAATTGATTCTTATTTTAGTAAATGAGTGTGTATGTGTGATAGGAAATAAATGCTGAATTTTTTCAAATGCTTTCCTGGCACTGTTGGAAATGGTCATATGATTCCTCCCTTGACCTATGGCTCTGATTAATTATATTAATGAATTATATCACATGGAAACATTTTGTATTCCAGAATAAACTCTCTTTTATTACAATGTATTTTATTTTTATATAACATGATATTCTATTCTTAACATTTTATTTATAACTTTTACATTAGTTTTTATAAGTGAGAATGATATGCAGCTTTTTTTGTATTATTTTTACATGGCTTTTATATTGGTGGATATTTTGATTTGATGTAAATAATTTGAATGATTTGCCTTCCTTTTCTATGATCTAGAACAATCAAAAGAGCACCTAAGACTCTGGCTTTTAATAATTGGTAGTATTCTACTGTAAAACCATCTGGTCCTGCTGCTGGTTTGAAGAGTAGTTTTTTGAAAACTTTCTCAGTTACTTCCATGACAATCAGTCTGTTTGGATTTCCTACCTCAACATTTTATTTTGACTAAAGTTATCCATTTCATCGATATTTTCAAATATTTAAGTAGAATTGTGGCATTATAACTGTATAGATTTAAAAAAATTTTTTATTTTGATGAGTATTTTTCTTTATTATGTTTGTTTTGTATATTTGTGTTCCCTATCATTTACTTAAAAAATTAAGTATACATTTGTTTTTCAATGGACAAGATTATTTATTAATGCTATATTTTTTTCTGTTTTCTCTCATTTATTTTTGCTTCTTTAGTGATTCATTCTGCTTCCTTTTGATATTCTTTGCTCTTCAATTTTGGAATTGAGTGTTTAACCCACTTTTCCATTTTTATAGATATAGATAATAAAATTATGAATTTTTATTTGAGCATTTTCTTTCCTATATTGTTGCCTTCTGGAAATTATACAATTTTTAAAAATATTCCTCCTTGACATAAGATTTGAGTGAGGTTTTCTGTGTGTTTACATTTCCAAGTAGAAAGACTTTTAGAAGATCTTATTAATTTTTAGTTTTATTGCTCTTTGGTCAGAATGTATTATTTGTATTAAAAAAATTATTGTAACTTTCTTTGTGGTCTAATATATTGTTAATTACTGTAAATGTTCCATCTGTGCTCTTAAAGAAGGTGTCTGTCTTCTCTGTTATTAAAAACAGGGTTCAATACGTATCAGTAAGATCTACCTTATTGGTTGTTTAGGTCTTCTATATCTTTACTAACTGCTTTTGTCAGTTTGATCTGTCTAGGTCTAAAATAAATCAATATGATAATTTCTCTTTATTAGGTGAGTTAATCCTACTCTTATTTACTGACAGGATGAGTATATTTGGTGTTTTTTTGTGTGTTGTTTTTACTTTAAAGTTGTGTTAAAAAAATTTTTTTTTGCCTTTTATGGGTGTTTCTTTTGTTATTTGAAAGTTTTAATTTTTGTTAAAACACATTTTTACCTTTCTTGAATACTTTTAGTCACCTCTTATTTAGGTATAACCTATTGATTTTCTACTATGATCAGTGCTGAGGTTAACTAGTAACCATTTTTTTTTTCTCCACTGTCTCTCCCCTATGCTCCAATTTAGACTTAGTGTTATCTTAATGTTCTTTCATAGTTTTATATGTGCTTAACTTTTATGACTTGATTTGCCAGCTTCAAAACACACATATGCATATTCTAATTATTATCTATACAATAACCAGTAAGCTTATTTTACTTTCCATTTACTCTTTTTTTCTCATCTAATTTTAAAAAATATTTTTAGAGCATATACCATTTCATCCTATTATATTAAACTCACCTTCATCCTTTATCTTACTTCAATGGATAAATTTATTCAATGCTCACTCCTAGAATGTTATGTTAAAACTTTTTCAATTATTTTGTGGCTGTCTGATGCTTATGCTTGCTAAATTCTCAAGATAGGCTTATGGAAACAATATTCTCACAGTTTGAGTATGTCTTGACTTTTATATTGAAGAAATTTTTGAATAAATTTTAAACTTTACTTTGTAGTTTATTTTTTTTTGAGTATGTTAAAAGTGTACTTTGTTCACCAGTATGAAATATTGTTAAGATGGATGACTAATCTGATTTGATATTCTTTCTTTATAAATGACTTAAGCTTTTCCCCAGATACTCAAAAGACTTTTCCTTATATTTAAAGGCTGATACTTTTACTAGGAAATGTCTTTGTGTTGACATTTCTGGATCAATTTTTTTTGTGGTGACAGTATGATTTTCAATATGTAGATGCAGGTTTTCTTTTAATTTAGAAAAATGTCTTTGAAGTATAAGTTTAAATATTTGTTCTTATTTATTTTTTGAGTTTTTTTGAGGATAACAATTAATGTGTTTACACATACTTCTTTGCTTCTATTTTATATTTATCATTTTTTTCTTAAACCATATAAAAATCTTTGAAAATTTTTGACTGATTTATAATTAATTAATTAATTAATTAGTTCCTGTCTTCTATTTTCCATAATGGTGTCTAGTCACACTTGTGTTTAATTTAGTCTTAGATTCTGAAAAAGCTTTTGTAATTCTTTTCTGAACTGTCAATTCTTGCTTTATGTACTCCTCTTGTCTAATCAAATAATACTTGAGCTTTTCTATTTCTTATTTGTGTCATTGTTTCAAGGCTTCAGTAATTCTTGAAATTTTGATAACCTCATTTTGAAATATTTGAATTAAAAAAATTAATTTACTTATTTTTAATTTTTTAATGTCACTACATATTTGACCTCTTTTATCCCATTTACCTCTTCCTCCCTCTATCCCTTTTCTTCTGGTAACCACTAGTTTATTGTCTATGTCCATGAGTCTCTATTTATTTATCCTGTTCATTTGTTGCTTTTCAGTTTATATCCCATATATAAGTGATATCATGTAATTTTCAACTTTTTCTGTCTGGCTTATTTTGCTTAGCATAATTATCTCTAGGTCCATCCATGTTATTGCAAATGGCAGCATTTTATCTCTTCTTATGGCTGAGTAATATTTCATTGTATATATTAGATAAGTTTTTTTTGCTTTGTGGCCACATTTTAATATATGTCTTCATTTTTTGTCAAAATGTTATAATGTTCTTTTTCAACTTTTTTTCCATGTAGTAATTTTGTATGACATTATTTTGTTGTTGTTGTTGTTCTACTTGTTTAAATGACTCTGATGTTATGAGGCTAAAATATGTGCTAATATTTTTCTGGGCTCATGGTTTAATGTACACTCTCCTATGCTGTTTTAAGGATGAATTTAAAGTATGGCCTCTCTCTGAGCTGAGTTGGGTTGAGAAAAATTATCTGGCTTTTTGTAGACCTTGCATTCTCTAGTGGTATACTCATCATGAGAAGTTATACTTTGTTGTTAAGTGCTTCTGGGGTTTGGGGTCCTTTGGGCCCCACCAGGTGAACCTTCCCTCTCTTTCTCTCACCATTAGTATTTCTGCTCTCTTCAATTTGGTTGCTTTTTCTACTGGCTTTCCTTTAGTAAAGAATCGATTCCTCTGAGTGTAAGTATTTGCTAGAGCATTCTGAAATTAGAGAGCTAAAACACTCTTTGGCCTTCCCGTGAGCAGGGGCAGATTTTATTACTCTCACCTGTATTAAAGAAACCTATGGGGAGTTTCTCAATTTCACATGGCATTCCTAGATCTGTCTGTTTAGCTTTTCTTCAGAGAAAGGTTTTCTTCTTTGTGGATAAATTTTTAGGGCAGTGTTTAAATTTCTACAATTTGGAGGTTGGTTGGTAATCACCTTTTACTTCTTGCTTCCCTGTCATATAGCTATAAATCCTAGATATGTCAAAGTTGGTGGTTTGGTAGCATTCACCCACATCTTGAGTCTGTGGGCACTCTCTATCCTGAAGTTTTATTGATGAAGTCCTCCATAAATTCCCCTCCTGTACCCCTTATTCTCATCATGGTTCATCTGTTTGGTTTATAGAAAGCATTATGAAGACTCTCAAAAACTACAGTGTCACCAGATCCTTCCTGCCCCTTAATAGATGAACTTGCTTTGTATTTCAATAAGAAAGTTTAAATTATTAAGTCTTTTCTCTAAACTTTCTGCCTACTTGCTCCATATAGAAATATATCTGTATCCAGATCTATCCTTATATTATTTTTTCTCAGATTCAAAAAAAATGTCCTATGTATAACCTAAGGACAGGCTTGACAACTCTACCTGTAGCTTTGGTTCTCTCTCCTCATTGTTACTTCTGGGAACTTACTCTTATCATTCATTCCCCCACTCTCTCCTTTATCTTTAGCCTCTGTCTTTCCTGACTACTTTTCCTGATCTAATAAACATGATAATATTTTTTAAAAATTAGTTCTTTGATACTCTATACTTTTCAAGATACTGTTCAATTCTCCTCTTCTTTTTACCTCAAAATTGTTGATTCAAAATCTTTATTTCCTCACCTCCCAATTACTGTAACTCATTATAAACTGCCTTTCATTTCCACCATTTTTGAAATATTTCTTGTAGTCACTTTTACAAGTTACTATTTGTAAAACCAATGGACATCTCTAGATTTATCTTATTGACTTCACTGTTATATGGACACTGTTGATCATGCCATTCTGTTTTCTTCTGTGTGTCCCTATAAATCCTCTCTGACCATTCCTTCTGTTTCTTCACTGATTCCTCTTTCTTTCCCTACACCTTACTACTCCTGCTTCATAGGGCTATATTTCAAACTCAATTGTGTCCTCATTTTAGATCTTCCTGGTGGTCTCATGTATTTTCACAATGTTAATGACTACTCATTGTCTGATGACTGCTAAAGCTATATCTCCTGCCCATTTCTCTTCTCTGAACTTCAAATGTGCTAATATACCTGTGGGCTAGGTGTCTCCAAGCAAATGTTTCCAAGATATCTCAAACACAGTATACCTCAAAATGAACTTGTCTTCCTTTTCCAGGATTCTCTATCTTGGTGGTGGCAGTTAGTTGCACAAATCAGAAACCATCCATGCTTATCTTTTTCTTTCAATCATCTCCAGTTATTTACATACCTAATCCTATAAAACTTACCTCCAAATATTTTTTAAATCAGCCTCTCTCTCTTTTTTTAAAATCCCTATTGTCATGTTATTATTGGTCTTTTTGCTTCTAGTCTTGTGTTCCTCAGTTACCCATGTGATCTATTTGATCATGCACTGCCCTACTTTAAATTTTCTAAGGGTTCCAATAGCTTTAATGATAAGAATCAAGTTCTGTGACCTAATATTCAAGGATACTGATGATCTGGCCTATGACTTTCTCAATCATTTTTTTTTACCACTCCTAGTCTCTAATGACTACATGTTTCAGCAATATCGAACTGCTTTAGCTCTCTGAACACATCATGTTGTTTTGCTTTTCTATGCCTTTGCTCTTGCTATTTTCTTCACTCCTTTTCTTCACTTGGGTGACTACTATTTATTTTTTAAGACCAAAGTCAGATATTAATTTTTTCCTGAAGACCCTCTGACATCTGGCCATCTCTTTTCCCCAGACTAAGCTGGATTAATTATTTTTCCCTGTGTTCTTCAGCACCCACAGCTCACTGATGTTATTTCACTTAATATGCCATTTTGCAATAAACTCTGTGTGTTTTTGCTTCCTCCTTTGTCTTTCTTTAGATTCCTATATTCCACATAGAAGTCCCTTAATATATATGTTATTGAACAAAACTACTCATTTAGATTTAGCACTATGGATATAAGCAAGAACAGCGTTGTTACTTCTCCATCCCCTATTTTCATATCATTTACATATTTACCCAAATGCCTTATATAGTATTCATGCTTAATAATTAATCTGTGTGATAAAATTGGTGGATGTACCTACTTTTAAGGAGCACAATCTTTGGTGAAGTCATAAAACCAGAGGGGAAAGCTCTTGGGCTTAAAACATGAAGAAATATGGCTTAGAGGAAAAGGTCCATGATTGAGGTTAATCTGGAGACCTGGGAGCTCTCACTAACTAGCTATGACCTTGTAGAACAACCTTTCTGAATCTGTGAAATAAAGTGATGGCATAGGTGAGTACTGTAATCTCTCACAGCTCAAATATTTAATTCAAAGTAATAGTTCAGTTTGTTATTTTAAAGAAGCTATTTCAAATAATATGGGATAGTTTGAAGTTAGTCTGGTGCAATGGATTGACAACTTAAAGAAAACCTGAGACAAAATCATTAGCACCAGATGCCTTCTCTCTACACACAGCTTCATGAATTCTCCACCAGATGCTATGACCTTTGTTTCATGCCAGCTCTCCTCCACTTTTGAGCCCCCACTCATTCTGTTCCTCCCACCCACAATGTTCTTCGTTTCTGCCCTGCCTACCCATTCCACTCTCCAAGACCTAGATCACATCCTACTTCCCTATTTATGTTTCTCCTTCCTCTGTGCTTCTGTTCACTAGAATTATGATCATTATCACACTTCCATATTTAATTTTTTTCTCTAGATATTTAATGTGATTTAAATTTACTTTTATGATGAAATTTTTTGAGCTCAAAGAAGACTGAGGTATGTGCCTCTAAAATCTTCAAGTCCTCATTAAGGACTAGTACTATGTTGGGCTCATAGAGAGTTCTTAGAAAATTTTTCAGACTGCTGATTCATCTATGGTGCCAGTGTTAGAAAAGGTGAATGAACATTAAGCAAGGGTAATTTGATATTGTGGGGTTATTTCCAGCAGAGTTTCCTCTTGGAGAAGATTCGAGTTTCAGACCAGCATAAGACCTTTGCTGTGAATCTAAAATCTGCTACGAACACTCTGTACAGATTTTTATTTTCAGCTTATTAGCATGGATTGATAATGATCATTTGCCCAGGAGGTTGGAAAAGATCAGTTTGGAACCTGTGATCTTTCTCTCTTGAAACCACATGAAGCTCATTTTTGCTTATTGGGTATAGTGACTCTGGGACAAAGCCTGTCACTTTCGTTAAAGCTGCCCCTGCCTCAATTGGACAGATTTTTTTTTTTTTTTTTGCTCAAAACAAGCTGCCCCAATCCTAATAGCTTCCTGCTGAACTGGTCTGATTGCTGCTGCAGTTTCTCAGCAGCGCACAGCTTTGCCACACCACTTGAAACTTTGCACCAGGTCATCCTTAAAGCATTTAGCTGCTCTCCCTTGCAGAGTCATGGGCAGGCCTGTCTATATGACATACTCTATACCCACTGGCAGATGAAGTCACCAAAAGCAACCCTCATTGAAGTCTGCTGGGGAGCCAGAATGGGAATAGACTAGCTATGACTCAACTGGGCAGGTGCTGAGGATGACAGATGTGCTGAGTTGAGGAGCTCCCTTTTGAAGGAGTGGGTAGGCACTATCCTGTGGATTTTGGCTGAAGGCTCATTCCATTGTCAGAAAACCCTTGACTTCTCTCATATGGTGGTCTGAGTGTGTTTCATTCTCAAATTTATTTAAGCGATTACTACTAGATGCATTGCCATATTTTCCCAAAGACTCTGGTAGAATGTTCTTATTTGTATCTTTCACAAACGCTTTACAGAATGTGTCTGTTATGCCTTTAAGATCTGGTCTTCAATTTACTCTAATTCAACAAATATTTGTTAAGAGGCTTAGGTTGCTGGGATAACAACTGAAGAAGATAGATATAGTGTATGTACTCTGAAATTATAGGGAAAATTTCTCTCATGTGTTTTAGATATTTTAAAATTGCATTTTAATATTTAAATTATTACTTCATCTGGAATTAATTTTGTTATAAAGAACCAAATAAAGATATGCTTTTAATCATTTTCTAGATGGTGACCCACTTGTGCACTTTTTGAATAAGTCATTCCTTTCCCTCTATGTGCAGTACTCCCTTTATTATGACCAAGTTCTTCCCTTGTGTTATGATGGAAATTTGTTTTAAATAGAGAATCTTCTTACTATTATTTCGATGGCAAAAATTTTGTGGTTTCTTGAGTCTCAAAACAAAAATGTTTTATGCTAAAATAATTCTATACCCCATTAAATCTATACAATAAATTTAATAATTAATATTTAGCTATTATAACATGACATGATAAAGACAGTTGATTAATTTTTCTATAGTATAGCTACATACCTGTATTCATTCATCTCTTTCACAACTGTTAGATATTGTTATAATCTTAAAATAATCCTTATAAAGTATTCATATAATTCTCAACATTTAAGTAATTTAATTTTTAGGATAAAAAGATCATTGAAATCAATGTAAATAAAGAGCTTATCACTACTATATACTATTTTAGAGGAAAATTCAATAGAACATGCACCAACATATAACTCTCTCTAGAAGAGTCTTTCTGTTTCACAGCACTGTTGCTCAGAGGGAATCTAATTGATTTTCTTTCTTTTTAAAATTTATTTTTATTTTTAAAAGATTTTTATTAAAATATAGCTAACACAATATTATATTAATTTCAGATATGCATTATAGTTATTCAACATTTATATACTTAAAGAAGTGAGCATCATGATATGTCCAGGAACCATCTGGTACTACAATATATTCACAATATTATTGACTATATATTCCCTATGTTGTACCTGATTCCTCATGATATTTATTTTATACCTGAAGGAATCTTAATTAATCTTAAATACAAATAAAGTCTGGTTTTTACTTAACACCGAATTAAATGAAATTCTTCATAAATTGAACTGTCATTTGAATGGCTATACCACAAGATGTGACTGTACTAAATCCAGTGTTATTTGTGTCTGTTCCTGGACTCAGTATCCTGGTTATCTGTCTATTTATGTGTTAATGTCATTCTCTTCTAATTACTGTAACTTGATAATGTATTTTACTATCAGGAAGAACTAGTCCTCGCTCAATACTTCTCTTTTCCTAGAATTTTTTGTTTCATTCCTACATGTTTATTTTTCCAGATAAACTTTAGACACACTTTTATTTAGTTATTTAAAAAATCTACTGATTTTTTTTAGTTTCATGGAATCTGTAGCTAGTGAATTAATTTTATTTTGCTACTGAATCTTCAAAGACAAGAACAAGTCAAGGTTTTTCATTTTTTTGCACATATTTTTGGTAATTTCACAGAATTTAAAAGCTTCACATAATATAATCTTGCATATTTTTTGTTAAGTTTATTTCTAGGTCTTTAATTCTTTTAGCTGCTGTTTTAACATAAATTTTTCTAACTGGTTGCTGTTGTTTATTTGTATACAGAGTGACGATTAGTTTTTCTATATCGATTTTGTATCAAGTTAGTTGAATTATGCTATTGTTTGTTATAAAGTTTAAATAGATTTTTCTACATTTTCCAGTTATACAACCATATAATTTTTAAATTAATTTATTACACATAGTATTAGCAGAGCAGGAAGTATTAATGTACAAAGAGATTTTTCTTTTTATCAAGAATAGAGTTGGGATTGTCTTAAATGCCTTTTTTTGTCTATGCAGATAGTAATGTAATTTTTCTTTTTTGGCTTATTTATGTGGTGGTTTATATTAAGAGACTTCTAATATTGAACATTTTAAAAATTAACTCCACTTTTATATGGTGATTTATTCAATGTTCCATGTATTCTATTTACTGATGTTTTATTTAGGATTATTGCAAACTCATAAGTAACATTGGTCTATAGATTTTTTTGAGAGCTATCTTTTGGTATCAATATTATACTAGCTTCTTAAAAAATATTCTGAAATAGTTTGAAGAGTACTGTAAATACATATGTGAAAGATTGATACATTCACTCCTGAAACATCTAGACATCTAATGGTTCTCTAATTTAATGTTATTATCAATTTATTTTTGAATTTATCTCCTAGTTGACTCACATTCAGCTTCTAGTAGGTTTTCATTTCAAGAATAAGTAGCTTTTGATTTTGCACATTTGGATTTTTTTCTGTTGTCATTATATTTGTATGACAGTTATCTGGTATGACTGAGACTGCTTGCTGCTCATTCGAGTCTATTATTTCTTCTTGGTTACACACTTCTCTAAATTTCCCAGCCTGCCTTGAAGTTAGATATGACCACGTGGCTGGCTGAGTTCTAGACAAAGGAATACGAAAGGAACTGATGTGTACCAATTTTAGACTTAGTTTTTAAAAACTCTGCTCATACTTTCTATGAACCAATTTCTGTTCTGGAGACTTAGACAGTCCAGAATGACCAGCTCCCTGCTCTCTTGAAGCTTATATTGAGATTTGAGAGAATATGTTGTAAAGAGAAGAAAAACCTTGCAAGAAAAAAAATAGCATGTTCGAAACCCAGGAGTATAAATCATAGGCAACATTTAGGAGAGAGCATGTGGATTGGTATGACCAGGATTTAAATGGTGAAAGTGGTGATGGGGTAGGTGGTGAGAAATGAAGCTGGTGAGGTAGGCAAGGACCAGATAGTGCAAGGCTAGGTTAAGAGGTTGAGTGTAGTAGTAGTAAAAGCATAGTTTCACGTTATGTGGTGTCAGTTGTCACTCTGATTGCAATCTAGAGAATAGAATAGACTGGTGCTGGACAGGAACTTGGACAACCAGTTAGTGCCATGGAAAGAGATGCTGAGGGTAGGAGGGCAGTATTGAAAGGAGGGCAGTCTCTTCACCATTAATGAAGGTGAGTGCCAGGTTCTGAGTGTTGGTGAACAATGATGCCATCCACTTGGAGAGGTTGTGAAGAGACAGCAGGTTTTATCCATGTTCTAATCTTTGGGATTGAAAACATTTTAATTTGGTCAGTATCCATTAGTTATATGGTTGGTTATCGAAAATTTAGGGGAAAATGCTTGATGACATCTCTAGTTGATGTTGAGCTTTTTCACCATAAATTGCCAATTTGTATAAATTTTTCTGATGTCTTTTCTTTTGCCCTTCAGGCAAAATTGAGATACAATACATAGGTTCAATTTGTTTATTTATTTAAAAACATTTTTCAAGTTATTGTAATACCTTACTTTAATGAGCCTTCATGCTCCTGTTCACAAATGTTTGCGTTATTTACCTACAAGCAGAATTGAATAAGCATGGTTTCTAAGTGGATAGTTTATTCACAGCTTTCTTTAGAATTTAAAAAAAAGGTGTCAGAGTTGCCAATATAAAATATTTTCTTTTTTCTATTAATGTCTCTTCACACTTTACACTACAGGCTGTTATCATTCTTATGAGAAATGAATAGTTATGAATCATAAATTTAATAGCTCAGTATAACAGCAATTGGCATTTCAAAAAAGTACCTGTCAGAGGTAAAGTAGACACATGTCTAAGTGATATTTTAGTATTTATAAATTTTAGCAAAGTAAGTTTTTCAGATATGAGAAAATTTGTCTGTAAGGGCAACCTGAATTTGACTCAGAGATTAACAATTTGAGATTTTTTTCCTATTTGCTTATCATTAGGTTCAAAAACATACATTCAAATAAGGGAAAAATTTATGACTGAAGTTTATCTTTAAAAATTCACATTCACTTAGAATTAACCCAAAATTATGGTAACCAAAATATTAAAAGCAAGTCACAATCCTACAATTATACACACAGTATAAAAATTTTCAGGTTCATAACACTTAGATGCAATAAAGCTTTTTTTTGTTCTTCATAAGTCTCATACTGAAAAATACGTAGAATGTTATTTTCCATTAGTGTTTGTTTTTAAACATAATTGTATGTCCCTTCCCTATTTTGAGCTATCTGAAGTTATTGAAAAATACTTATAATTTCATTTACAATTTTACATGTTTTATTTTCATTCTTCACATGTCTTTTGAGTTTAGAGATTTACTGAATTATGTACTAGGCCAGCACTTCTTAACTTTTTTTTGCCAAGTGTAGCTTTTTTTTTTTTTTGAGGATTTCTTAAACTAAATGTTTACTTTTCATAGCATAGTTCCATAATTCCTAGGTAATCTTTCATGTGTGCTAGGCAAAATAAATCTTCAATTTCGCTAAAACATAATTCTGATTTTGGTTGGTGATATTCTTTCCTTGCCAATTTTTTCATATTTAGGACTATGAATTTTTTTCATAACACCATCTGTCTACTCTTTTATCTTCTTTGAAACTGCCAGCATTCTTAGGCTAACGTGTAGGGAAGTGAGGCATATTACAAGAAATGAATGTGTGCTCTAAGACTTTTAAACCAGACTATATGATTAAGGATGTCAAAATGATTTTATACTAGACAGTAGCATTAAATCAAACTTCCCTTTCTTCATTTTCAATGTCATTCCTCCAAATCTTTTTTTGAGTGCTTTACTTTTTAAAATTTATATTTTTTTTATTTTTCAGTTACAGTTGACATATATTAATTTCAGGTATATAATACAGTGATTAGATATTTATATAACTTAAGAAGTGATCACCCCAATAAATTTAGTACCCATTTGAAATCATAGTTATTATAATACTATTAACTATATTTCTAAGGCTGTGCTCTACTTCCCCATGACTATTTTGTAACTACCAATTTGTACCTCTTAATCCCCTCTCCACTTAGCTTCCTCCCAAATTCACCTCTCAGTCAGCAATTATTAAAATACTCTCTGTGTCCATGAGCTTGTTTCTGTTTTTGTTGTTTGTTTATTCTGTTCTCTAGATTTCACATATGAATTCTATCATATGACATTTGTTTTTCTCTGTCTGAGTTACTCTCCTTAGCACAAAACCCCATACGTTCATCCTTGTTGTTGTTGATGGCAAGATTTCATTCTTTTTTATGGCTAAATGATACTCCATTGCATATATGTACTACCTCTTCTTTATCCGTTCATTCATTGATGGAAACTGAGATTACTTCCATATTTGTTATTGCAAACAATACTGTAGTGTACGTATGGATGCACATGTCCCTTTGCAGTACTGTTTTGAGTTTCTATGGTTAAATACCCAGAAGTGGGATTACTGGGTCCTTCTTTGTCTCTTGTTATTGGCTTGTTTTAAAGTCTATTTAAAGTCTGGTATAGGTATCGCTGTTTTTTTTGTTTCCATTTTCATGAAATAACCATGTCCACCCCTTTACTTTCAGTCTATGTCTGTCTCTCTATCTGAAGTGAGTCTCTTGTATGTGGCATATGGAAGGGTCTTGTTTTCTTATCGATTCAGCCACCCTATGTCTTTTGATTGAGGCATACAATCCATTTACATTTAAAGTAATTATTGATAGATATGTAGTTAATGCCATTTTATTATTCATATCTTTGATCTTTATTTTTTTTTCTTTTTACTTCTTGAAGAAGTCCTGCTAACATTTCCTGTAATACTGGCTTGGTAATGTGAACTCTTTTAGCTTATTCTTGTCTAGGAAGCTCTTTATCTGCCCTTTGATTCTAAATAATAGCCTCCTGGGTTGAGTAATCTTGATTGTAAGTCCTTGCTTTTCATCACTTTGAATATTTCCTGCCAGTCCTTTCTGGCCTGTAAAATTTCTGATGAGAAATCAGCTGACAGTCTTATGGGGGCTCCCTTATAGGTAACTAATTGCTTTTCTCTTGCCACTTTTAGGATTCTCTCTTTGTCTTTAATCTTTGGCATTTTAATTATGATGTATTTTGCTGTGGGTCTCTTTGGATTCATCTTGTATGAGACTCTATGCTTCTTGGGCTTGTATGTCTATCTCTTTCACAAGGTTAAGAAAGTTTTTCATCATTATATTTTGAAATAGATTTTCAATTCCTTGCTCTCTCTTCTCCTTTGGTACTGCTATAATGCAAATGTTACTATGCTTGATGTTGTCTTAGAGGCCCTTTAAATTATCCTCAATTTTTTGGATTCCTTTTTGTTGTTGTTGTTGCTTTTCTGATTGGGTGTTTTCTGCTACTTTATCTTCTAAATTGCTGATTTGATCCTCTGCTTCATCTAACCTACTGTTGATTCTCTCTAATGTATTCTTTCAATTATTGTATTCTTCAGTTCTGACTATTTCTTTTTACGTTTTTTTAATCTCTATTTTTATGTTTTCTTTCTCTTTCTTGAAGTTTTCACAGAGATCACTGAGCATCGTTATAACCAGTGTTTTGAACCCTGCATCTGGTACAGTTCATTGTCTTATCTTCTTTTTGTTTAGCTCTTTTTCTGGAGCTTTGTTCTGTACTTTTATTTGGGACATGTTTCTTTGTCTCCTCATTTTGGCTGCCTCCCTATGTTTGTTTCTATGTATTAGGTAGGGCTACTATGTCTCCTGGTTTTGGTAGAGTGGCCTTATGTAGTAGGTGTTCTGTGGGGTGCAGTTTCCATTGTCACCAGAGCTGGGCGCTCCAGGTGTGTTCCTTGTGTGGGTTGTATGTGTCCTCCTGTTATAGTTGAGCCCTGGTAGCTGTTGGCACATGCGGGGAAGGAATTGACCTTCAGGCTAATTAGTTGTGAGTATTGGCAGTAAGAGGCTTACTCTATGGAGAAGGATTCGCTTTAGTAGGGCTCTGGTGCCCTGGGGGTGTCTTTTGTGGAGGTGGTTGGGTGGTTCTCTGGTGTGGTCTGAAGCTGGCCACTAGGTGTATCAGTTCTGGGTTCTGTTGTGAGGGGCTCTGTTGCAGGTCAGAGTAAGCTGCTGCCCATGTCTTGCCTAGGTCTCCTTGGAATGAGCTACAAAGTGACCTTCAAATGGTTGCCACTTGCTCTGGGCTTGATTGGAGGTGCTTGAGAGAGGCTAAGCTGTGAACTGAGGCTGGCTGTCACTAGTGCCAGGCTTGGGGCTGCTCAGCAAGTAGTATGGGGTATACCGCTTGCTTGAGGCTTGTGAACCTTTGAGAGATTTTAAGAAAGTTTGAAGCATGAGCGAAAACAGGTCATTTGTATGGTGAAGCCACTAGAAGTGGCTTGGGTGGACCTGCAAGTTGGGTGAGATGGGACGAATGGGCTAGCCAGGTCAATGTAGACTCAGGTATGGTAGCTACCTAAATCTGCAAGCTGCATTGGATGAGAGCTAAACAAAGGCACAATGGTGACTGTCAGCACTTCTTCTTTTTCTTTTTTTAAATTCTTATTTTTTGATTAGAGTTTACATTCAATATATTTTTTTTATATTAGTTTCCGATGTACAGCATAGTGGTTAGACATTTACATAATTTAGGAAGTGATTTCCCCAATTAATCTGGTACCCACCTGGCATTACATATGGTTATTACCATGTTATTCATTATATTATATTCTCTATGCTGTACTTTACATCACTGTGACTATTTTGTAACTACCTATTTGTAATCCTTACTCTTTTCATCTTTTTCACCCAGCCTCCCAATATCCCCTTCCTTCTGGGAATCACCAGTTTATTCTCTGTATCTATGAGGCTGTTTCTGTTTTGTTTGTTAATTTATTTTGTCCTTTAGATTCCACATGTAAGTGAAATCATGCGCTATTTGCATTTCTATGTCTGACTTATTTCACTTAGCATAGTACCCTCTAGGTCCATTCATATTGTTGCAGATAACAGATATCATTCTTTTTTTTATGGCTGAGTAATATTCCATTGTATATATATACTACCTCTTTTTTTTTTTCAGTCGTCTATGGATGGATGCTTAGGTTTCTTCCATATCTTGGGCTATTGTGAATAGCACTGCAGTGAATATAATGGTGCATATATCTTGTTGAATTAATGTTTTTATTTTCTTTTGATAAATACCCAGAAGAGCAATTGCTGGGTGATACATAAGCTAGTTCTATTTTTAATTTTTTGAGGAAGCTGTAGACTGTTTTCCGTAGTGGCTATACCCATTTACAATTCTACCAACAGTACACTAGTGTTCGTTTTTCTCCACATCCTTGCCAACACTTGTTGTTTTTTGATTTATTGACAATAGCCATTCTGATAGGTATGAGGTGATATCTCATTGTGATTTTAATTTGCATTTCTCTGACGATTAGTGATGTTGAGCACCTATTTATATCTTTTGGCCATGTGTATGCCCTCTTTGGAGAAATGCCTATTCAGATTCTCTGCTCATTTTTTAACTGAATTGTTTGTTTGTTTGTTTTTGGTGTTTTGTTGTATGAATTTTGGATATTAACCACTTATCAGATGTATCATAGGCAAACTCTTCTCCCATTCAGTAGGTTGTCTTTTCATTTTGTCAATGATTTCCTTTATTGTGCAAAACTTTTTAGTTTGATATAGTCCCATTTGCTTATTTTGTCTTTTGTTTCCCTTGCCTGAGAAGATAATTGGAAAAAAAATATTACTAAGAGCTGTCTCAGAAAGATTACTGCCTGTGTTTTCTTCTAGGAGTTTTCTTGGCTTGGGTTTTACATTTAAGTCTTTAATCCATTTTGAGTTTATTTTTGTTTGCATTCTAAGAAGGTGGTCTGGTTTTATTTATTTTTTTTGCATGTATATGTTTGGTCTTCCAAGACTGTCGTGGATATTTGGGGTTTTCAGCACTACTATATAGGAAAAAACTGCTTCTCTGGCTTTTGCTGTGAAGCCAGATAATTCAGTTTCTCTCTGTATGTCCCTTGTGCCCTCTGAGCTGCCCCCAGCGCTGGAGCTTAGAGAGAGTGGGTCCATCAGTGAGTAAGTCTGTGTGTGGGCTCTTTAAGAGAAATGCCTGGGACTTCAGCGGCCCTCTCTCTCAGCTACATTCTCTGCTAGTTTTTACAAAAAGTTATGGAGACCTTTCTTTATGGCACTGGAATTCTGAGCTGGGGCACTTGAGATCCCCCTTCTGATTTTTAACCACCACATGTAGATGTGTAACCAGCTTCTTTCATGTCTCTGCCCCTTCTACCAGTCTCTCAAAGCTTCTTCTGTATGTCCTTAGTTATAAGACTTCTGGAGTCAACTGGACTTTATGCTCTACAATACCTATGATGGCAACTCTATGATGGATGTTCTGTAGTTTAGTTGTAATTTTGTTGTAGTTGTGAGAGGAGGCAAGGACAGTGTTTTGCTACTCTGCCATTTTGACTGAAACTCTTTCTGAGTGCATTATTAAAAAAAAATATTTTTACTTTGAGATAATTAAAGATTTATATACAGTTGTAAGAAATAATACAGAAAGATTCTGACTACATTTAATTTATTTCCCTTCAGTGATAACATCCCCCCAGTGATAATATCACAACGAAGATATTGACATTGATACAACCCACAAATCTCATTTAGATTCCCTGGTTTTACATCTACTCTTACAGTATATGTATATATGTTCTATAGTTTTATCTCATGTAGTTTCCTCACCTACCACATAGTTGACATATTAACCATTCTGTCACCACAGAAACTCTTTGTGTGCCCTTTTAAATTTCTGTCTCACACCCTCAATTACTAATACCAAGGAATCACTATAATCAAAATGATCTGCAATCATTTTGAAAATTTTGTGATTTCCAAAATGTTGTATAAATGGAATTAAGCAGTATGTAATTGTTTTTTTTTCCACTCATACCAATTCCATGGAGACTCATCCAGATTGTTATATGTATCAATAATTTAGTCCTTTTCATTATTTAGTAGTATTCTATGGTAAGATGTACCATAGATTATTCATTCATTCATCAAAGAACACAAAAATTGTTTCCAGATTTGGACTATTATAAAAAGAGCTTCTGTGAACATTTGTATACAGGTTTTTATGTGAACATAATTTTCATTGTGATAAATGCCCAAGATTGTAATTGCCAGGTTGCACAGTAATTGAATATTTAGTTTTATAAGAATTGCCAAACTATTTGCCAGAGTGGCTATACCATTTTTAAAAAATTTCTATCAGCAATGTGTGAGTGATCTAGTTCTTCTGCAGTATTTGGTGTTGTTACTAATTTTTTATATTGGCCATTTAGATAAGTATGATTGGTGATTTGTGTGAACTTGCTTTTTGGATCATTGATTTTCTGTACATTTTTTTCTGCTTTTGCTTTCATTGATATCTGTTCTTGTCTTTATTATTTTCTTCATTCTGCTTGTTTTGAGTTTACTTTGCTCTTTTTTCCCCCTAGTTTTCTGAGGTAGGAATTTATGCTATTGATTTGAGAACATTCTTCTTTTCCAATGTAAGCATTTAGTGCTATAAATTTCCCTTTCAGCACTGTTTTAGCATGTCTTATTTATTTTTGATTTTTTATTTTTTTAGTTTAATATATTTAAAAAATTTTCTGAGATTTCTTATTTAACCAATGGATTATTTGGAAATGGGTTGTTTAATTTCCAAATGTTAAGATTGTCTCAATGTCTTTTTACAATTGATTTTTATTTGATTCCATTATGGTCAGTGAACTGTATATGCTTTCAATAATATTTAATTTGCTAAGGTTTGTTTTATGGATGAGGACAAGGCCTATCTTGGCAAATGTTTTATAACTGCTTGGAATAAAATATGTATTCTGCTATTATTGGGTGAAATGTTCTCTATATGTCATTAGATTTTATTGGTTAATTGTATTGTTCAGTCTATATCTTGCTGACTTTCTATCTAGTAGTTCTATCATGTACTGAGAGTGAGATGTAAAATCCCTAATCTTCACCTTATGTAATATACATTTTGTGCCCTTATTCACCTGTCCTGCCCTCAAGAATGTCAACTTCATGAGGGCAGGAATTTGTATTTATTTCATTCACTTCTATATTATTCAGCAGGAAGTATGCTGGATTCAGTATCACTGTAGTAAAAGAGAATTAAAACTGCATCTTTGCTTGAAAGAATGTCTCTCATTCATTTTGAGCTTAGTGTCCAGAACAAACACTAGCTTTGGGTAGATGTTTACTAATATCTGTAAAATGAATAGATACATTTCTTGGATGATTCATTCCCAAACACTGGGAGGCCTATTAGACATGTTGTTTCCTGAAACAGACCCAGCTTTGATTTGGCTCCTGCATGGTTTATGTCTTTACTTAGGAAGCTCTCTGGAGAAGTGGCCATGGTAGGCAGATTTTCTAAAAGGCAGCAGCTTGCATTTGAGATCTGTCTCTTTCTTTGCTTTGTAAAGTTTTCATGGTACAGCTGAGAATGTTCACAGAATTTTAGCCAATGTTGTCTAATTACATTTTAGAATTTTGTTCAATACCATGTAATTACATTTTAAAGCTTTGCCATCTCATTATACAGCAATTTGAGTGGTTAGGGGGTGAATGGTTGTGGATGATGATTCTGATCACTTTTGTGTGTGTATAACTCTTCAGTGTGAGCTGGAGAAAGCTTTCAGGGAGTTGAAGGAGCAACAGGTTTCTCCCTTTTAACAAACAAAGGATTTTACTGCTTTAAGATGGTAAGAATGTCATGGCAGCAGAAAAAAATCAGTATATGGATAGAAATAAGGCATTAAAATTCGATTGAGTTCAAATTCTAGCCCTACTACTCAGTAGTTATGCAACCATTAGTTAGTCAGTTAATCTCTCTGAGCTCAATTCCTGCCTTTTAATAAAGTGGGGATAATTATTTGGTATATTGCATTGCATAAGGAATGAATGAGATTAAGATGTCTAAAATGGAGCCTGTTATAAATTGGGCATTCAAATATTAATCTATTCCATTACTCCCCTATTTTTGACATGTGAAAATGAAGAACTCTCTCCATCTCCAAGAACATTTACCCCCTGTGTCTATGTTATAATTTGGCATGGCTCATGGTGAAACATATGGTGGGGCATAGAGAATCTGAATAGACAACAATTAACAGATAATTGAAACACTTCTAATGAGAAAGAACATACAAGGGAATTAAAGAGAGCAACCTGAATGTGAGCTTGTATCCCTGTCAAAGGATAGATGGAATTCAAAAGTAGTTTTCTATTACGAGTAAGGTATTTGTGACTGGTGATTACATGTTATCTATTTAGTTTTCATTATCAGATTTCAAGTACCCTTAAAACAAGGTCTGTGTAATATCCATAGTTTCACATTTCCTAGACCATACAAAGCATTCATTGGATATTTTAGAGGTAACATCTTCACTTGTTTTTATCTTTTGTAGTGCATAAGGACAACAATGATTTTCATGAACTTGGAAATAAAGGAAAGAAAGATTGTCCTTTAGGCAAACTAAATAAAATATTAGCCCATACAGAACCAGGACAAAAATATGTAATTCTTCATTAAAGTCAAGATTATTCCTAAGAACCATAATTGATTGAAGACTAAGCTGCCCAAAGATGATTTAAATTTTTAGTCATATAGCACCCTCTATTTTGACTACATGATTATGAATTAACACTTTAGTTATAGTTTATTTTCCTCTATGGCATACTTTAAGAACAATGCACTGCCTGGAATATCCAATGGGTTTGATACCCTTAGAAATTTTATTTTTTATTTTAAGATAATAAGAATTGTTCTTAGTCTTGTAAACTTTATTGTTATGCTGTGCTCTTGATACACAGACAAAATTAGGTTTCTGGGTCTTTAAGGCTAAGATATAAGTTTTTTTACCAATACAGTTCATTTGGGAAGTTTACTCTGGGAAGCCTCTAGTGAGGTGACAAGTGACAAGTGATACTCTAAACTCATCACTGGCTCTTTTCCTTCTACTTGAAACTGCTCAAAATAATGTATTTCTTTATAAGAAAACTGACTGCATATTTGAAGAGACAATATGACTCTAAAAAGTAACCAATTAAAAAAATTAGAAGTTTTAAATCTGGATGTGACCTCATTTTCTCTTTTGTATATACCAACAAAAATACTACGAAGTCTTAGATTTGGAAGAATCCTAGATGTTATCTAATATCACCTCCTACCCAATTCAGGAATCCTCTTGATCTGTAGTAGGTTATCATTAAGCCTCTGACTGAAGTTCATTAGCTCACAAAGCAGCCTCTTTATTTAAAAAATTTTTGTTAAATTTTTATATACAAGTTACAATTAGATGAGTTTTAATAAGTGCATATGTTTGTGTAATAATCACTCCAAACAAAATATAGAACATTATCTCTTCATTTTTCAAACAGATGTGATTTTAGATTATTTCTTATGTTGAAGGGCAATCTGAGTGTTTGGAACTTTTTCATGCTAGTCTTTTTTCTTTGCTCTGAAGCATTAACATTCCATCTGATTTCTCTTTTCCTTGCAGTCCTGCAAATATTTGAGAATTGAATATGAGAATACTTCAGAATATAGAGTCACATGTTCCAACATGATTCCAGAACATACACACACACGCACACACACACACACGCGCGCGCGCGCGCGCGCATGTGTGTGTGTGTGTGTGTGTATTTTAATAGGAAGTCTGGTGAAGCAGAGCCTATGCTTTACATATATTAATTGTGTGGTCCTGGGAAAGTTTCTGTGCTTCCATAAGATGTAGTATCCTCAACTATAAAATGAGGAAAAATCCAATCTTATGGAATTGTTGAAGAAAAAAAATGATATAATGTATCTAAAATGTTTAACACATTTCCTGGCCCTTAATAAGGTAAACAGTAGAAAGTAGCAGATACTATTTTAGGCAAAGTAGATTTGAGTGTTCTTAAAAAATCCTTGGATAAAACTTGTTTCTAATTCTGTCTCCATTTTTGACAGGGCTTAAGGGGTATAGAGTGAAAAGAAAATTGTATTTAGAATCAGTTTATCTGGGTTTTAATCCTGGCTCATCCATTTATTAGCCTGTGACCCTTAACAAAACACTTAACATTGCCAGCCTATTCCCATATATCTAAAGAAGGGATGATCATATTCCCTAACTCATATGATAGTATTGTTGAGCAATTAAAGATTAAAATGAAATATGAGTTGAAGTTCTTTTTAAGCTGTAATTTTCTATCATAAAGTAAGGGGGTAAAAATGATGGTGCTCACAAAGATCTGAGGTGGGAGTTAATCAACCTGATATTCTGGACATCTTTCTGTTATTTCTACCAGTTGTGTGGGGCTAATGAGGCCCCTTGCAGATGCTGTAGTGTCCGAAGGTGGATACCACAGAGCTTCCTTTTATTCAGAATTCCTTTTATTCAGAATTCCCATCTCTTCATTTCTGTTCTTCTAGGGTCCATAACATAGATAAATCTCAGTTTACATTTGTACAGATAAATCACTTTTTGTGTATGTGTGTGTATGCAGATGTTTTCATCTCATTTTTTAACTTTTAAAATTATGATGTCTGAGAAAAATGTACAAAACATATACTTGTAGCCATCAACAGAGAAATAGAGAATTTGCCAGATAGAGCATTGCCAAATTAGAGAAGGCTCTCTCCACCCTGCCACATGTGCTTCTCCTTCATCTCTGTGTATAAATTTATATTTGTATGTGTGTATATATTTCTATTGGTACAATATTTTAATTTACCCTTCCAATTTAAGTTTTGCCAGTTGATCTAATGATGATCTTTAGAGCAATTTCCTCCTCCAACAAAAGATCCAGTCTACTGTCAGAGGTTACATTTAGTTGTCACATCTCTTTAGCCTCTTTTAATCTGAAACATTTCCATAGCTTTTGTCTTTTGTGACATTGCTATATATAGTTGCCACCCCCCTGAAAAAAAAGAACATTTCTCACATTGTGTTTGTCTGATGTTTCCTCTAATCATGGTGATGAAGATTATGTTGTCCTGGTTCTCATACTACACAGGTGATGTTTCGCCCTCAGGGTATCATATCTGGAGGCACATGATGTCCATCTGTTTCTCATTGGTCATGTCAATTTTGATCAGCCAGTCAAGCATTGCCTGATTTCTCCACTGTATATTACTGTTCATTTTTCTCCTTTGCAACTAATAAGCAAGCAGTTTATACAGTGACTTGCAAATATACTCTTTCTTATGAAGTTTCCTCTTGAATTAGTATCTATTGATAGTTCTTGCCTGATCTAGTGTTTACCACAATGACTGTGAAATAATGATTTTTTTAAATCTCCAGCACCAGCATTCCTTCCATATTTATCAGTGGCCTCACCATTATACTATAAGCAGTTATTATCTAATATCTAAATAATTCCTGTTATTTATTTACTTATCTAATTATTATCTGTATAGACTCATGAATTCCTATTTTTAAAAATTGTTTATAATTTATTACTGAACTTAATGAGGCTGAAATTGTTCCAGGCTTGTCCTGTGGAAGTTCCCTCAAGCTGACTACAGTATCCTTGTATGTCCTTGTGATATCTGCACCCTTCCCCTTTTTTTTTGGAGCCCTTTCATACTTCCTAATATAACAAATCCAACCAATTATTTAAGATCTAGTTCAAATGTCATCTATTCCAAGGCACCTGCCAAAACTAACTCTGTCTTAAAGATTTTTTTTTGTTTGTTTATTTTCAGCACATCGATGTACAGATTGTACTGAATTCTCTTATTCTTGCTTATCTTTAGAAATAATTTCTAGTTGTTTCATATATTTGATTTATCTCATCAATAGATTGTATTTTAAGACCAGGTTCTGCATTTTTTAACTAAAAAATAAGATTTCCCTTGGAACCTTAAACTATTTTAGTTATACAGTGAATGTGTAATAAATGCTGTCCTTATGAATGAATAAGGAAAAGAAAGAAGGAAATAGTCTGTATAGAAGTGTTTCTATTTTATATTTTTAAATTTATATGTTGATTGGAAATGGAGCTAAATGTTGGAGGGTAATTAGGCTAGGAGGAGAAAGCAGTGAAAATTGTGTTTCACTATACTGGTGATATAGAAAAAAATAAAAACAAAAAGCAAGTGATCACATGAATTAACATCTAATCTCCGTTCCCCAACTGATTGATTCACTTATTCTTTTTATTCATAATTTAAGGCAGTTTTATTGCATTATTTTATTGCATATATTTTAGCAGATATTAGTGGATGATGTAGTTGATATTTTTATTATATGTATTGGTGAATATTATCTATCTTTTTCTTAAAATTTATATGTTAGATAGATTAAATGATTTTAAAAGTTATTGGTTGTCTTGCTATAAGGTTTTGTGGTGGTGAACCTATTTATAGTTAGAGGGTGGATAGTAGAAGCCTTCACCCTTGATGCTATTGCTTGAACTGATTCCTGTCAAATTATTTCTCCTTGTTAGCCCTAGAACCTGCAGAGATGAGATGAAGAATGTTTGTCAGCTTTACTCTCTTGCCTCATGCACTTATATAGGATGCATGGATTTAGTCCAGTTATGAAATTCAGCCAAACCTCCTAATCTCTAGGGAGATTTAGTAAATGTCAAAGAATATTTGTGTAATGAAAATTTTATTTTTAAAAAGTAGTATTGTAACATTAGCTCCTTGGAACACTTTCATTGTGTTAAAGGCCCATGAAGACTTGATTTCCTAAAATAGTTGACCCATTAATTATTTTTATGCAATTGAGTGTGTTTTTCATAGACTTGGGGAAAGATTGGCTTGGATGCAACTATGGAGGTCAGGCAGTCAGACCTGTTCATCTTACAGGTAAGGAGTTTGGGACCAAGAGAGGTCAATGAGAGCTAGTTAGTGGCAGAGTTGTTAAAAAAAATTTGCTCTTCTGACTCTTGGCTGAATGTTTTGTCTACTATACCTCTGAACACACTTAGTGTGTTCTGCTTAGTAAAGTATCTCACCTCATGGCATATCCACCATATCCATTATCTACTTATTAAATCTTTTTAATTAGAGAAAGCCTGGAAACTTCAGTCCACTGTTAGCATTACCGTGAATTTCAAATGTCTGAAGTCTAAATTTATGTGTTTTTCCTGTAGTTCTCACTGAGCCATTAGAAGTTTCAGGTACTCTTTTGCTAGGTAGAAAATGAGTTAATAAGATACAGAATCACCTCTAGAAATTTCTGCATTCTGTAAAGGCTTTCAGATTAAGCTGTAATTTATTTGGTTACACTGCTGTACCACAATAAACCTTGGTATCAGCAACAGCATCTCTGTGCTGAAGATCAAGTGATGTTATACTAATTAGCTTTTCTATACTCACTTATCCTCCAGAAATTTTATTTATTCATTCATTAAATATTTGAGATTTATTATGTGCCACACCCAGGTCTTACAACTGGGGATTTGAGGTAGAACTGATCACACTCCTCACTGAGCTTGATAAACAATTGAAAATTAAAACCACTAAAGTGAGAAATTATGATAGAAGAAGAGTATAGAACCATGAGAACATATGACAGGAAGACCTAACAGTTCCTGGAATTGATGCTTAAGTTGATACCTGAAGGATCCCTAGGAGCTGTCAGATGAAGGAACAGGGAAAGGTCACTGTAGGCAGAGCGGACAATGTGTGGGAACAGGAAGAAAGAGGAAGCTCAGCAAGAACAGTATGGCTGGTGCATAGACAGTCAGGGAGATAAGGGAGATGAGACTCAAGAGCTGGCAGAGCCTTGATTCCAAAGAGTCTAGAGGGCCTTGAATGCCACATGAAGATGTTCTGACTTTATCCTAAGGCCAAAAATAAGCCAATGAAGGATTAATGCTTCTCTTCGTGGCACTTTTCTTATATCATGCTCATTAGTTTATAGGGCTCCCTCCCTGATAGATGCTGCACTCCTCAAGGAAAAGGTCTTTTTCAAGGTGGCCCCACTGGCTTGGGGCTAAAAGCCATCTCTACTTGAGGTTTAGGCAAGTCCTTAATTTTATTCCCATGTAGCATATCAGAAAGTAGTGGTCACAGGACAGTGGCTGTGGATATACTACAGTTATCATCTGGACATCGTTATGAGTCCAGAGCTAGTTTTAAGGAGAGAATGTATATGAAGAAGTAGCAGAGTTTAGGCATTAGTAGTGCTTGTGAGCCCAGTAAGACAAGCTATAGGATCCCATCTTGTTTTGATCACTTTTATAAAGATGGAACCAGAGATCTTTTAATTATGGTACTTGTTTTGTTTTTTATTGTGACTTCTTCATTAACTGATTTGGCTTAATTCTTATTTCTTAAACTGAAGTAGAGCTGCAGTTCACTGTATATGTTTAATTAAGAATTAAAGTATCCTTATATCCTGAAAATGATTTTCTGTTTTTCTAGCCCAGGGTCAAATGCGGTAAAAGAAAACCTGCCAATTGTCTTGTTTTTGTTTTTGGAATGAAATAGTTCCACAGTGTGTCTCACACGTATTCAGTGTTTTTGGAAAGGCTATATTTTTTTTCATATTTGTACACCGAGTATTCATCCAAAACATGCTTGACACAGACCAAATGTGCAGTGAATCATTAAAGGCTCAATGAATGATACAGTTAATAATAAATATTTTTCACCACTCTCCCTCATTCCAGTCTTGGAAAAATACAGACTTTCTTTGCATATGTGGTTTTGTTAGAGTTAAATGATTTCTGTAGAGTAGGAAGGATGAATTTCTGAGATGTTATAGAACTATGTTCATAGGCTATAGTCTTTACTATATCCTTAAAAGAAACATATATAAGAACTTAAAGTTGGCTTATAGGTTCTTGAGAAAGCATCTGCCAGCTATGAGTGCATGATGTCCTTGTTGTTTTTTCCTCACAACCGTTTAATTTGGGGTCTAGATAATGAGAAACCAGAAGTGCTCCTCGTTTAAGCATTTGTTGACAAAAGCCTTGCAGCCTTTGGGTCATTCTTTACAGGGAATATTAACATTCTAAAGACCACATCCATTGGTGACATCATTGTTTAAGCCCCTTCTGGTTAAGCACTGTTTAAGATGTCCAAATTCAGGTACACTGGCTTGGGGTCAGCCCCATATCACATTTGTTATTTATATAGGCATGTAGAGGTCTAGCTAAATCACTGTACTATTTTATGACTGTAAATTCCCCTTCTGTTCTGTTTTTAATCAGTATAAAAAGACACAATTTCATTAAAACAATTATTTTCACAATGGTGAGAGCCATTGTGATTGTTTTGTAACTATTCTTTATCATTAAATAAAGTATTTTACTGTTTTCTGACCTGTCTCATCAGGTTAGGTAGAAGCAAACCTCCATTCAGTATTTATTACCATGGAAACCAAATCTAGGCTAACTGCTGCTTTAGAAATGTTCATTGGTTTGTGGGTTTCTGGGTGAGGCTATTTGTTGATATTGCAGTCCCTTAGGATCTCTTTCCATTAACACTTGTGCGTGTGTATGTGTGCATACAGGAAGATGGTTTGGGCTCTGCTACTGTCATTCACTTATATCTCATAAAATACTAAGATGCAAATCATGTCTTCAGTGCCCCAGCATTACCAAATTAGATATTTTTTTGAGTGAAAAGAAGCCTATATTACAGGCTGAAATGGGGTCTCAGTGAAAAACACACACAAAAAGAAAAGTGATGCCATACTGCCTATGAGTTTGTAGAAGAAATATCTAATACAGTGTGTCATAAGGAATTTTCAGCATGCTCCAGATTAAAGTGCCTATGTGAACTGACTCAGATGCTGCACATGGGTCCACTGTGACCTCTGTTGACTAATTGACTAGAGGATGGTGGCCATTTCTGCTGCCAAGATGATGGAGGACAGAAGCCATATAATCTGTGTTACAATGAGCAGAATAGTGAACGTAAAAACCCAGAGTTGAACTTGCTTTTCTTCTTTGTTGGTAGTTTGCCCTTCTGAAAGGAGAGGGTGAATGTGCCTATCTAGAGGTTTTCCTTCAATCTACTTTGCTGCCTTTTGAACCTTCTGTTCTCTTTCTAGAGGGCTTTGTCTAAGTTCTAGGGCAGGAAGAAGTCTTTTATTTTTCTGTGATTTCTCTCTCAATGATAAGATTCACTCTCAAGGCTTCAACTCCCATCCCTTGGAAGCCTTCATTTCTTTTCTTAGCTTCAGCCCTTCATTTCCAGCTTCCTGCTGAATCTGATCTCCTAGATAACCAATGTGCACCTTTCCTCACAAACCAGATTAGTTCTCTGGATTCTTTAGTGTTGTTAAAGGAATCACCACCATTTCCTTCATCAGTTGGTCTTATACTTCAGTCTCATTTGTGACTAGTTTCTCTTTCTCCCTTGCACCTACTATTTTTATTACTGGTTTTATTTCCTTAATAATTCTTATGTTCCTTCTCTAATTATATGACCATAATGTAGACCCTCATTATCTCTTATTCAACATTTGCACTAGTTTAACAACCAAACTTTCCAGCTACTAGACTTTTCTTTTCTCAGCCCATTCTTCATGCTGCTGCAACATTATTTGTCTTAAAGCTTGTCTCTGATTAGACCACATCTTTATTCTAGACTGTACAATGGCTTCCCATTGCTTCTTAGCCAAATATCCATTTTTAGATTTGTTACATCTTCCAGACTTCTTTCCTGATACTACCCCAAATTCTTTATCTGTTTTTTTTTTAAATTATGGTGACATTGGTTTGTTAACGAAATCCAGTAAGTTTCAGGTGTACAGTTTAGCAGTAAGGCCTATCTATTGATTGTGTCTTCATCTCCCATAGTTAAATTGCTTTCTGTCACCACATATTTGATCTCTTTTACCCCAATTTACCTCTCCTTCCCCATTCCCCTCTACCCTTTGTTAACCACTAATCTATTGTCCATGTCCATGAGACTCTGTTGCTTTTAGGTTTATATCCCACATATAAGTGATATTATGTGGTTTTCAACTTTTTCCATATGGCTTATTTCACTTAGCATGATTATCTAAAGGTTTATCCATGTTGTCGCAAATTCTTCAGGGGGTTTACTCATCTGGAAAATATGCTCATATCCAAATATCCTATGTTAAATAAGCAATTTTTAATTTGTTTGAGTGTTGGCTTGTCTGTCTTACTCACTGGGCCATAATTTCCAGGGACACTGTGTCTGTTTTTAATCATCATTATGTCCTCTTATCTAGTATAGTACCTGGCATATAGCACAATAGGTAAATTTTCAATGAATGAATATATTATGTGATTTGCTCCTGCAGAGTTTGTGAATGCACTTCTCATGCCTGGACTATCTTATTTGTTCAGCTCTGCCTACTGTAATACCTTGTATGCTTCAATACTTATTCAAGTATTACCCTTTCTATATTTCCTCATTTATTTCCTTCCTCATCCTACCTGTGTTCTCTTCCTCATTTCCCCAACTTAGTGTGTTCTTTTCCTCCCCCTTCTGGTTGCTTTGATGCTCCCTTATGTCACTTAACATATAATGTCATCATATATTGAATATTTGCACACTATTAGCCTTAGCTCCAACTAGCAGTAGATGTTTTATGCTGACTCTCATTGGCTGTTTTCTCAATTATTGGGACAAATGTGTGGAAAGCATGTTTATTACATTTGTAGATAACATGAAGCTGGGAGAGGAGCCAATGCCTCAGAGGCAAGAAAAATGGACCAACTCTAAGAAGATGAAACTGAAGAAAAATGTGCTTTATGCACAGATGGCTTAAAACCAGCTGTACATGTATGGGATTGGAAATATGTGGATTAGTAAAAACTTAGAGTCTGTCTTGTTGACAGTTGGTTAGCATGGAAAGAATAGCATCATGGCTAAAATGATGAAGCAATTTTGATCTTAGATTATAAATATATTGAAACAGATTCCAGAATGGAGGAGGATATCATTCTCCTTTACCTTAGGCTGAACTGTCTACACTAAGAGATGTAGAAACACTGGGGTGTATTAGATGGAGAAGGACCAGAATTTGAAGGATCTGGAAACCAATCAGTCATGACCTATATAAGTAACTATAAATATTTCATATACAATAGGCCATGATAGCTACCTCTCAGATAATAGATCTCATTTATTAAGGAAAGGTAAAAAGGTACGAGAGGTCTTTGAGGAATCAGAAAAAAAGACAACATTTTGTTGGCCAGTGTTGTTCCAGGTAGAACTAACTTCCTCTAGAGAGTGAGTTTTCTGTCCCTAAAAATCCTCAAGCTGAAGCTGGGTAATAGAACTAAATAGTTTCTAAGGTCTTTTATACCCTATAGCCCAGGATTATAGATTTTCTTACATTTTCTATTTTCTTATAAAAATGAGAGGGGAAATTATTATATATGAGACTTTAAAAGTTCTCAGTACTGCATTGTGCCAGGTATTGGGTATACAATGGCAACATATAGTTTAGACCAGGGGTCCCCGACTCCTATTAGGAACTGGGCTGCACAGCAGGAGGTGAGTGGCAGGCTAGCAAGTGAAGCTTTATCTGTAATTGTAGCTGCTCCCCAGCACTAGCATCACCACCTCAGCTCCACCTCAGATCATCAGGCATTAGATATTCATAGGAGCCCTGCTAACTGGTGCCAAAAATGTTGGGGATTACTGGTTTAAATTATGGGTGGAAATGAATATAAACTAATTTTATAAGTGTGATGAGAACTGTAGTATAAATACTTATACAATACTTATACCTTATAGAGGAGGGGCATATATCTTTTCCTGATTTAGGGAAACCTAGATCACTGGAATGACATTTGAGCAGGGTCTTGAGTAAACTGGCACATGCTAGGAGCTTGGAAGGCCCATAAGTTCTGGACCCTTGTGTGGGTCATTCTCAGTAGACTCAGGTGAATTTATACATGGGCGAAGAAATTAATTTTCTTTACTAGTCCAGAGATTTTGTCTTAAAAAATTACCAATCAATTCCTCTTATACAAGATACTTGTTCACCTTAGAAAATAAAGTAAATAAAAATGTATTGAGTAGAAAAGGAAAGAAGTTGTAATTCTGCCCCTAAGAGAGAACTTCCATTAATATTTTGGGTGCTGTATTAGAAAGTAAGGAGATTTGGTAGGTGGTGTTGCAGCTCTAGGAAGGTAATGAAGGGAGAGCTTTCAGAGGCAGTGATAAATAAGCAGAAACCTTAAGATAAGGAGTGGTCAGGCAATTGAAAAACTGGGGGTTAAACTGGAGATAGTAAGTGCAAAGGCAGCAACACAAGAAACTTGTTGCTTAAGGAGCAGGAAGGAAATGAGCTTGGCTGGAATGTGTGAGCAAGGGGAGAATTGTGAGGTTGGTGAGCAAGGCAGGAGACCAAACATGTAGAACCCTAGAAGCCATGTAGACAATGTTTGCATTTCATTCCTAGTGCTTTGAGGAACTACTGAAAGGTTTTTAAAGCAGGAACAACATGATACAGTTTATGTTTCTGAAAGATGATTCTGACTGCAGTGTGGAGAATGGACCAAAGTGGAGTGTGGGGCCAAGTGGAAGGAGATAGCAGTTGCAGACAGAGCTGATGATGGCTTGTAATAGAGTAGTGGGAAAGGGAAAAACAGCTAGGGCTTTTTTTTTTTTTTAAAAAAAAAAGGACTTTTTTTTAAAGGACTTTTGTGATTTCATTTAGAGTGAGATGGAAAGTGAAATAAAGGGTAACTGACCATTTCTTTAATCAGAAAAACATTTAATCTATTGATTATTTTCATATTACAGTTGCTATAAAATAAAATTTATGTAGTTCTCATTATAGACTATGGATTCCATCATTCTTAACTATTTTTTGTCTTATAAAAATACTAAGTTAGCCTATGCTTCCAGATATTGATATAAATATATACTTGGCCTAGGTGGGCCCTATCAAATTCAAAATCAATATTCTTTTGCTCAGGCTGTGCAAATCTTCCTCTGAAGATTACTTTATTAAAGCTTCTTTAAAAGTAGTTTTTCCTATTAAATGCATAATTATTTGTTTTATTGTAGAGAGTTTAAATATATAGGTGGACAGAGAAGACATAAGAAATCGTTGGTTCTTATTACCTAGACATATATTTGTTAACATTTTGCAGTAGAAACTGATGAAGCTTGCATAGATCCTTTTCCAAGCCCTATTAGAAGACCAGGTAATTTTGTATTCATCATTTTTTATTCTTTTCCTAGAATGATCTCTCTTCCTATTGTATAACCTTTAGGTGGTACAAAACTACGATTTAGCCCTATATCCAGATTATTTATTTACAAGTAAATTTTATTTTATGAAAGATAGGATTCATATTCTACTAGATTTTATTTGCTAAAATATTATTACTATCTTCTCATGCTATTGAATAGTTTGTAATCATATTTCTATGGCATATTATCTTATACCTGTACCATATGTATTTTTGAGATATTGAAGCTGACTAAGGCATTTTTTAAATTTTTATTTTATATTTGTTAAATTTATGCTGTAGTTTTCTCATTATAAGAGACAGATTTCCTAGCATTCTCTGATCAAGAGTTCTGGTGTATTGCTATCTACATGGCTATACCCAGGAGTAGAAGTAAAATCCGGGTGCATGATTTGTTTTTGTTTTCTCTATATTTCTTGTCCTGTTGCAGCAGTACTGTAGTTTTGAGTGAAGTTGGGGTGACTCTTATTTTAGTTAGCATCAATTAGATTTTCTATAATATGTGAAACAATTAAATGAAAAATTCTACTTGCTAATGTTTATTCAAAACTTTTCAAATTAATAGTGTGCACATTAGAATTATTAAATTCTGGCTACTTCAAAAAGGCAAAAATAGATTGGGTGAATTATATGCTTTTACACACATTATTTGCAACATGCTTATTAGCTATTCACTTAAAACAGCATGGAATCTTAAAGAGGAAGCTAGTAACCTAATTTTTTTATTGTTGGCTAAAATATTTTTTTAAATTTGCTTATATTAATTAGTTTCAAGTATGTGGGACATGGGTTAGACATCTATATAGTTCATAAAATTATCCCCCAATTGCTCCCTCCCTCCCTTGACCCTCCACCTAGCAAATATATTAATGCTAACTGCATTTCCTATGCTGTGTTCCCTATCCCCATGACCATCTATTAGCTACTAATTTGTACTTCTTTAACCCTTTACCCCATTCTCCCAGCCTTCCCTCCCCTCTGTCCATCACCAAATTGTCCTCTATATTTGTGAGTCTGTTTTTGATTTGTTTGTTCTTTTCATTCCTTAGATTCCACATATAAGTGAAATCACATAGTGTTTATCTTTCTCTGACTTAAATACCTTCTAGGTCCATCAAAACAATATCTTTTTCCATCCCCTTCCTTTTAGTCTCTGTGTGTCTTTTAATCTGAAGTGAGTCTCTTGTAGGCAGCATATGTAGGAGTCTTGTTTTCTTATCCATTCATCCAGTCTACCTTTTTGGTTGGAGGTCTTAATGCTTTTCTATTTGAGGTACTTATTGATAGGAATGTAGTTGTTACAGTCCTTTATTTCTGGTTTTGATACATGTTTTTTCTTCTTAAAGAAGTCCCTCCAACATTTCCTGTAATACTAGCCTGGTGGTGATGAATTCCTTTAGCTTATTTTTGTCTGGAAAGCTCTATATCTGTCCTTCAATGCTAAATAATACCTTTGCTGGAAAAAGTATTTTTGGTTGTAGATCCTGGGTCTTCATCACATTGAGTATTTTGTGCCAAGCTCTCTGTCCTGCAGAGTTTCTTTTAAGAAATCAGCTGCCAGTCTTATGGGTATTCCCTTGCAGGTAACTATCTGCTTTTTTCTTGCTGCTTTTTAATATTCTTTCTTTGTATTTAATCTTTAGCATTTCAATTATGATGTGTCTTGGTGTGGGCCTCTTTGGATCCCTAGTTTTGGGGGTTCTCTGAGCTTCCTGGGGTTGTATGTCCATTTTCTTCATCAGATTAGGGAAGTTTTCATCATTATTTCTTCAAACAGCTGTTCGACATCTTGTTTTCCTTTAGGTATGATGATTAGATGGATATGTTGACCTTTAACAGTATTCCATATACTCCTTAAATTATTTTTATAATCTTGGCATCTTTTTTCTTGCCATTCTGATTGAGTGTCCTTGACTTTCCCATTTTCTAGATAGGTCATTTGATCCTCTTCTTTATTCACTTTGTTTATTCCTTTGTTTATTCCATTCAATATACTTCTCATCTCAGATAATGTATTCTTCATTTCTGACTGGTTCCCTTTTATAATTTCATTTCCATTTTTATGTTTTTTTAATGTCTTGCTGAAGTTCTCACTGAATTCATCTATCCTTCCTATAAGTTCATTGAGCATCTTTATAACCAATGTTTTGAACTCTGCATTTGTTAAATTACTTGACTCCATTATTTCTGGATCTCTGTTTTGTTCTTTCATATGGTTTCTGCTTCTTTGTCCTTCCATTTTGGCTGCCTTTGCATGTCTGTTTTTATGTACTAAGCAAAGCTCCTAAATCTCCCGGTCTTGTTAGTGTGGATTTGTAAAGTAAGTGTTCAGTGGCACAGTCCTGATAGGAGTTCAGCTGCAAGACAAATTTAGCCCAAGCCTCTGCCCCTCTGAGACCACCTGTTAAGATTCAGCAAGTAATCCACAGATGGTGGGCTTATAGTTGCCTCAAAAGGCCTCACCAGAAACCGAGGCCAGCTGCCTCCAGAGGCACTACTCAGCAAGAAGCACCTGACTCGCTGAGGATATATCTGGATGTGGCTTGGGTGGATTTCAGGGAATCCTCTGGGTCGAGCAACCTCTGTTATCTAGTTTGATGATGTCTCGGCTGTGGCGGTGCTGTGTGTGTGCACTGGAAGTGGGGAGGGCTCAACAGGGAACAATGAATACTGCCAACACAGAGTGTGTCTAGCCTCGGCCCTCACTCTGACAACGTCTCCCTATAAGTTTCTGGTGCCCCCTGCATGTAGCCTAATTGACACTTGGTGCTCAGAGTGAGCAGGTCTGACACTGTGAAAATCCACTCACAGACGTGGTCCCTTTAAGAGGCTTCTGCCACTGCCACTGCCTCCGTCTCAGCCGCTGGAGACCGGGCAGCCCCACATCCTTGCCCGGTCTTACCTTCTGCCCGTTGCAAGGTGATTTCTTGGAATTCTCTCTAGTTGTATGGCTTGTTCATCTAGATCCCAGGCGATTTTCCCTTGCTGCTACTCCTTGTTTCCGTCACAACTTTGATTTGGTCACCAGAGGGATAAACAGAGCCTCTATCATTTACATCACTTTTTCCCCTTCTCTGTTGGCTAATATATTTTATAGGTCTGTGATGATCTCCATGATTCTGAGTTAAAATTCCTAAAGCATTTTCTTTACCAAGTTCAGCTGCTGTGAAGCCAGGAATGGTGGGACACAGTGTGCTCCTTTTGGCACCTAGCACTGGGCCAAGGTCTGCAAGGAAGTTTTGGGTGGTCTGCTTTAGAATCAGAGGTATGTGAGTAAAAGGCAACAATGAGAAATGTTGAAGTCATCTCATCCAGGTACCAGGATGTTTATCTCTGGAGGGCTGGGAGTCTGAGAGCAAAATCCCCAGTAGCCTAATTTCAAACAACTATGTGAAGATAACTTTGCAAATTTAGAAAATGCCTAAAAAATTATAATTTCATTCCACAGTTATACCCCATATTTTAAAATAACAATGGAAATATATACAAAGCTGAATAAATTTGATATTCAGACAATAGTGCAAATATGATCAGATATCATTGCATTAAATGATTTAATGCTGAGAAATGTTAAGAAAACCATTTGAATGTAGATGTTGAGAACTGTTGCTCATTGTACACCTGAAACTTACTGTATTTCGTTAACCAATGTCACCATAAAAAATTTTTTTTAAAGGAAAAAAACTTGTTGTTCATCAAGGGGTTTTGGGTATTTCCTGGTTAATGAGCTGTTTCTATTGTGAATGCTACTGTATTTTTACCACTGGCATTGATGATTTTTACTAGTTTTACCACTGGTTAAAGTCTATCAGTCAACATGGTAGACTGAACTGATGTGATGAGTATGGAGAGCACATTTCTGACTCGTGGAGTTGTTATAATGTAATCAAGTAAGAAAGGCCATAGTCCAGCTCAAAAGCAAGAAAGAAAAATTCTGAGGAGCTAGGAATTAAGAGGAGACAAAGTCTGAGCATGAGTGCAGTTTAAATCCAGAAGCCCACACAGCTGTTGAAACTCGATACAAGCCTAGGCTAGGGAGAGGGCGGTTGGAAGTCAAGGCCAGGTATGGTATGTGCCTGGAAGTGAGTGCCCTGATTATGCTTAGAGCTGGAAAGACTTAATCAAAGCCTCAGTCAGTTCTGCACTGGCCTAGAGACACAGCAATCACAATGGATATCTTGGATAATAAGTAGGAAAAAGTCATTTGTGAGGAAATGGACCCCTAATCCTCTTCTGGAGATGTGGGAACTGAACCAAGAAAATTTTTTTCAACAAATACTCATTTGTTGAGTATTTATGTTATTAAGAACAGCCATGTACTGTTCTAAGTTCTTTACAAATATTAACTTATTTAATCCTGATAATGATTTTCTGAGAAAAATCGGTTTAGTGAAAAGAGGCAAATGCAAAACACCCCATGCTTAGATTGCAACTCCCACATTAGAACTCCCACAGGAAAGAACTTTCTAGAGATGAGCTAAGTGGAAAATTACAAAGCACATAAGAAAACAGCCATGGCAGAAAATCAGCAGACACAATAAAAGGGAGAATTCATTTTCATTACAGATAATAGAGTGCTGTGTGGAAATGATCTTATTTTTTAGATGATAGAAATTGGAGTACCAGGAGTTTCTGTGGCCTATGTTACACAAGTACTAAATGGAGAGCTGAGATTAAAATCTAAACTACAGAGACCAAGCTCTTGATCACTAGCTTTATTGTTTTTTTCCTACAAAATTAAATTCCTTACTAATACAATATAAAGTTAACAAACTTTGAATTTATACATATCTCTAAATGTAGATAATCACAGAGACACATTTCTGTCAGTAATAGCCATAGTTAAGTTAAAAGTACTAGCTAAAAATACACACTGAAGCTCAGGCAACTTCCTTTTCTCAATGTAAGGTTCACCACTTATTAATTCCTTGCTCAAGTTTTCTCTTCTAGTTTCAAACTTAGCCTGACTTTCTCTCCCCAGAGTCCAAAGCCTCAGGAGTTGCCTGCATTTCTCCTTCCGATACAGCAACCCCTTAATGAACTCCTTGGCTTCGTCAAAGGATGGGCATGTTTTCCCCCTCATTGTCAATAAAGAAAAAAAGTCCCATCTGTCATTACTTTCTGAAAGAAAACATGGTGTCATGGTCTGAACTTGATTTCTTTAGGTTTTCTTCAGTCAGGATTGGTTTTCGTGGTTACTTTAGGCAGGCTCACTCATCCCATTCATGTTTCTCCTTTGGTAATGCCTATCTACTTGCAGCAAATTTTCTCTCCAAACTTGCTTTCTGAAAGCTCTGAGCTGTCTCTTTGTGTTGACTAGAATGGTTGTTAGAACACAGTGCTCAGTTACACTGACAGCCTATTACCTTATATTTTACTTTAACTACACCCTCACTTTTTCACCATCTTGCATTGATGCTAACTCTTTGGCTTCACTCAGTATGGACTTTAAGATACTCTTCTAATCAGGGCCACATCTTAACCTGCAGTTCTCACTGTCATCCCATGGAGCCCAGCCCTCAGCTTTAGTCAGGCAGACTTATTTGCTCTCTCACACTAGCTCCTCTCTCACCTTTTAAGCCACTGTAAACATCACTGTGCTCCTAAACCAGAATTTTCTCCCTTGCCTTTATCACTAAACCATTGTTTTCTTTTTCTTGAAAATCTTCACTTATGATTCATTCTTAAGATCCCATTTAGCTCAGAAATGCTATGATTCCTCTTCAGAGCCTTCCCAGTTGGTTCGAATAGTTGAAGAGCCCTAACACTACACCAGCACCCACTCTTGCCTTGCCCTCTCACCTGTGTATGTAAACAGAGACCTGTGTTGGTCACTACCAACTTCAGGAAGAGCAGGTGCTCCTCTGAAGGCCAATAAAAAGGGCAGGCCTTTCTTTGAAGCTTGCCATTTGAGAAGAAGTGGAAGAGAACACTTGAGAATGAAGGCAAAATGCAGAAAGACTGAGTATTTACTCAAAACAGAGCTACATTGGATTGTCATGATAAAGGTTTTTCTCCCTGCTGGAATTTCTGCCATCACTGAAACTGGGGCTTAAGGGCAAAGGAGGAGTGTTTAATCCAAATGATGTTATATTTTTTTCTACATGTATGAGGGGTCATTTATAACTTTGACCTGTCTTCTAGTGGCTTTTGGGAAGATTCAATCACGTAAAATGCCTTGATGAGCATGTGATACTCAAAGTTCAACAAAAGTCAATTTATTTTCATTTACAAATTGTTAGAAAGTCCTAAAATTTTTAAAAGGCTTTTTTCTGCTGATAAAAACTCAACATCTTGTCTGACAGCTGGGGAAAAGATTTTCTTGAGACAATTAGGGCCTCAAAGAGGGGTAAAAATAAAAATGAGAATAATAGGGATAAGAGGCAATTTCCTTTTTCTCACTTCTTGCAGTAGCCTGAATAAATGAAATATGTTAGTGGATGTGGACGGATTGTGAGTGTCCATTGACACTGCTTCAGGTCACCACTATCTCCCAGGTCTTATGGCTTGTCATACAGTTCCTGCTTACAGCCATTATGGTGTAAATGTGGGTTTTGATGGTGATCACTTTTTATTGCTGATTAGGAAAGGGACTTTCCCCCAATGGGTCATCTTGGCTCTATAAAATTCTCTAAAAGAATTGTTTGAATCTTGTAGGAATGGGGCTGTTTACAGTGATGCCTATGGAGACACATAGCTTTTTATAGGATTTGCTCTCAAAAACACTCTTTGATGCAAAAGATAAAATAATGTCTCATTGGCATACTTTACTACCCCTTGCTATCCTCTGGGTTGCATAATCAGCATTTGAGGTTGTCAGTGACTTACTCTTAATGTAGATAGTCACAATAAAAGTTGAACACGATTAATCAGATCTGGGGTCAGGAAGAGCCATTGGTGAGGGAGGCTGTATTGGAAGAGTATTTCTTGTTACATATGTCAGTGTTTGGGGATGATGCCTGACTGGAATTTATTTTTAATTTCTAGGACTGATAAATGTGTGGTAGCTCTTCCCAAAGAAGTGCATCTAAAATAGACCCCAGAGGAGAAATTACTGAGGATCTTTTCCTAACTGAGGATGTTTTTTCTTAAAAGTTCAATTATAAATGAAACACGTTTAAATATATTGCTTTTTAAAAAATTTGAGGCAAGTATTAGGGTTATTCTGTTCTCAATTTTGTAATTTTAGGACTTTATGGAATCTAGGGACCATATAATTTCAAATCTCAAAGGAGAACATTTGATAGAATACGCTTTTTAGGTTAGGTAATTATCAGGGAGATATCATTTATTTCACAATATTAGCTTTTCTCTGGACTTATACATATTTTTGGAGGAATAATAGATGTAATAGTTACAACCAGGACTTATGCAGAATTTTAGACCTTTTGCCGTTGTCTTTTTTTTAAATTGGCATAGTTACTTCTTACTTTTGAAGTATAAATTTGCAAATCAAATGCAAATATTTGTAAAAGAACTTTTAAATAAATAACTGCTTTACAAACTCAAAATTCTACTACAGAAAACTATTACTTGGCATAAAAAAACTAGAAATCTTAATAAAATAGTGGCAAAGACTCTCTATGGAGAGGAAAGGGAACCAACATTTTTTGATATTTGAAGTATGCCAGGTACTTATCACTCATGATCTCATTTCATCTTTAAATCATCTTTGCTTTCAGTCCTCACCATACACATGCACAAACCGAGCCTCACTCAGTTTCAGAAATTGTAAGGCTTTGACTCCAAAACTCAGTCTTTTCACATGAATCCACATGAATATCATGTTTCGTTTTTGAAAAATTTTCTTGAATTATTCTATGACTCTCTCTTTCTGAAAATCTATTAAACAAAAATGAGTCCTTCTGAACTTCTTTAACTTTTATATCCTGCTTCTCTTATTTTTAATCTCTTTGTGCTAAAACTTTATCTTCCAACCTCTCTATCGAGTTTTCCTTTTAGACTATTATATTTTTAATAGCCAATGTCATTTCCCTGTCTGTAGATGTTTTTTCTTATACAGTATCCTATTCTTGTTTCATGGAGGCCGCATTTTCTCATAACTGTGAGAATTTAATGATAGTATTATTTTTAAAAATGTCTTTTTGTAACACAGTCTTCATTTTCTTCAAATTGTATTTTTTTGTATGTTTGCTTTAGCCTTTGACAGTAATATTACAAACTCACCTGAGGTGCCTTGGAGTCCTTGTCTGTCTACAATGCTTAGCAGCAGAACACTAAAAATCTGACTTAAAATTCTGTGTGTGTGTGTGTGTGTGTGTGTGTGTGTGTGGTGTGTGCACGCGTGTGTGAAGCAGTATTGTTAACAGTGTATTTCATTGTAAAGTGGGATTTTAATTGTGATTAAATGGAATTTACTAATCCATTTAAAGAAATTTGACATATATCTCAATATTAGGTTTTAGAATTTTCCCTTTAGAGCTATTTCACATTCTTTAAAAAGTATACTTGTATGAGTTTTTATTGTATCGTAAATTATATATTTAAAAATTTATTTTTATAATTTTGTTGCTATAGCATAAATAAAATTGATTTTTGCATGTTGATTTTGCATTAAGCAAACTTGCTAAGCTCTCTTATTAATTTTAATAACTTATCTGATTCATTTAGATTTCTTAAATACATAATCATATCCTCTGAAAATATCTTGTATTTTTTATTCTTATATCTTTTATTTATTTATTTCTTATATCTTTTATTTATTTATGTATTCTTATATCTTTTATTTATTTATTTCTTACATTTTATTTATTTCTTATATTATCACGTTGTTGAGAATTTCTAGTTATAATATTGAATAAACTGGTGATAACGGGCATCCCTGTCTGGTTTCTAATTTCAATGACAAATTACCAAGGTTCTATGTCTACTTATTGATTCACTTGTTGCACATTTGTTGCACATAAGTATTTTTAGATCAAAGAAACTTCTTTTGCTGTATTTCCTAAAAACTTCTATAAGAAATGGATGGATGTTAAACTTCTTAAATTTTTTTTGTGTTTACTGAGAGCATCATATAATTTTCTCCTTTTATTTGTTAATATGGTGATTTGTGTTGATTTATTTTCTAATAAGCTAACATGAAGCTAAAATTCCTTTTATAAATCTAACTTGATTATGATATATCATTATTCATGTATTTGTGGGGCTTTGGTTTGCCGATATTTAGAATTTTTGTCAAGCTGTGTGTACAATTTCTCAGGCATACATTTTTTCCTTTCTTTTCTTCCTTTTATTTTTGTCTTTCCTTCCCTCTTACCCTTCTTCCAGTCTGTTATCTTTCCCCTCCCTCTCCTCCCTCCTTCATTCCTTCCTCCTATCCTTTTCTTCTTACCTTCTGCCTTCTCTCTTTCTGTCTTTCTTTCTGAGCTCTGATCGGCTCCAAAGCAATCTTCCCTGCAGTTCTCCAGGGGTAGGATTTAGAGAAAGATGTTATGAATTTAATTCTGGTTTGTAATTACCCAGAAATTATAACCATTTGGAAGCCTAGCTTAAAGTGGGACAAGCTCTTATGTCTTCTCACCTATATTTGGGCCTGCCCTTGACTTCTGTTATCTTTGTCTAGTTAGATCCCATGTTCTCAGAATAAAAGCAGTTTAGTGTTCTTTCACTTTTCAGAGTTCCAATTTTCTCTCTAACAGAGCTTGGCAGTCTGTACTTCAACACTTATAAGATGATTTAAGAATGTATACAATCTAACATTGTTTTCAGCAGAAGTGCTGATGTCAATAACCTATTACCAGAAACAGGACCTATTTACAATATGATTTTAATGATTCATTTAACATTTTTTGTTGTTTTATAGCAGAAGATTTTCAGGAAAATTGTCCTTGAATGGAAGGAGCTCTGTAAGTATTTGCTCTAAATACTGTCATTTAAAAGTATAGGTGACAGATTACCTTGGGGCACTCTGAAGAGCTGGGTCTGGTTATCAATTTACTCCTTTAGTACTCTTTTTGGAGAACACACAGGGATCTTAAAATTTCCTTTCGTATTCTGGGCCCTTAGGCCAACACTGGGCTGCATAGCTCTCTGGTTAATATTAATATGATTGAGGTCATTTTTGTACTACATAAAATTTATCTCCAAAATGTAACTCTTAAAAGGGATTAGGATGAAGATGAGCACAGTCAGACATAGTTTCAAGTGAATACTGAAAGGAAGGCAGCCAAGAAGCTTTCTCAGTCATGGGCTGTGCCTGTCTTTCCATGGCCTTTGATCAGTGCTTTGTGCTCCTCTAAGGGGTTACAGGCAGTCTGTTTTTGACTTATCTCTCTGGCACTTGGGATACTTTGATTGTGGTTTAATTTAGGGTTTTAAAGCTTCTTTATGCTCAGTGTTCATCACCTTGCCATTTCATATTTACACATTAATCTGTCCTATGTAACTGTACATGTTTGCTTTGTTTTGGAGGGTGATGCTCCTGGATGTGAAGGCAACCAGTGGATGCTACTCTGGATGGAGAAGTAAATTTATCCCCAGTAATAATTACATAGAGACATACAAAGTATTACACATACAAAGGGACTTCTTAGATTTTTTTTTGAAGCTTCTCATGATAGAACCTCGTTTTGACTCTTATCTCTTGAAAAATTTTCCAACTGCTTGATTCTAAATTTTGTTTTTGTTTCTGCCCACTTAAATATTCAAAGACATGAGAATGCTTTTGTGTGTGGATACACTTAAATTTGAAAGTGGTTTAGATATAAAGTTCCTGAAAACTTCACACTAGCTCATGCTTCTGGGTCTTTGCCCATGTTTCTCTCTTTTTTATATTCCTTTCCTTTCCATTCTTCCTAACTTTTTATTCTTCACAGCAGCTTGAGGAAAACTTTGTTGATTTTCTAATCTGTGTAAACTTGTGCATGTGTATCCTTCTCAGCCTATATTTGTTCTACTGTGTTATAGCTAACAGGTATGGAACTCAGGCTATACAGCCACTTTACCCAGACTTAAACCTAAATTCCATTAGGAGCAAACTGTGTGACTATGAATAACTCACTTAATCTATCTATGTCTCGGTGCTCGCTTCTGTAAAACAAGTTAGTAATTCTCAAAAGATCCAGTAAGATATTATATACAGAGAACTTAATATAGTTTGGCACATAATAAGAACTCATTAAATGTATAAACACATGCTGTTATTTCTCAAAGCTTTTAGCACATAGTATTGTGATTATTGGCTAAATTCTATGAGATCCCCTCATCTCTTTCCAAGGCTCAGACCTTTCTCAGGTCAGACATTATCTTTCATTTCTGTCTTCTTAGCACTTGGCAAGGTGCCTGACTCATGGAAGATTTTCAGGATGAACAGGACCAGAGAATGAATGAATCTTTGGTTCCAGAGCTCTCAGGAGAGTTGGCAGGTGGTTATGGGTACTGATATTTCTACTTTGTGATTCTAAATACTTGTCACATGTCTCCTCCAAAGGGTGGACTTTTGTACAGGACTTTATCATTATTTGTGACCAAAGGAGTTTTGACTATCAATGATGGGGATGTGTGTGTATGTATCTGGTTTGTGTGTGTGTGTGTGTGTGTGTGTGTGTGTGTGTGTGTGTGTGAGAGAGAGAGAGAGAGAGAGAGAGAGAGAGAGAGAGAGAGAGAGAGAGAGAGAGAGAGAGAGAGAGAGAGAGAGAGAGAGAGAGAGAATGAGAATGAATGTGAATTCCCCATGATAGCCAAACCTGCCTGTAGAAATTAGCTAACAATTAGTAATGGCCAATAATAGGCAAGTGTTCTTAGAGAAATGTTTGCTAGCTTTCTCCAGTGCAGATCCATGAAGACATGGGTGCAAGTCAATAGCAATTATAGTACCTCCACCCCTACCCCTTCCACAGGTTATCCTTGTAGTAAATCCAAGATAGAGAATCATCCAGTTCTTTTGTGAAGATATTGACCCATAGGGGTCAGAGTGTGAAGCAGAGAAGACCCTCCCAAAGATAGATCTGTGAGGAAAGTCTCTGCCAGTTCAGCAGATATTCTGGACATCTCTCTCCTCTTGCAGGAAAGAACCATCCAAACACTTGCAGCCCAAGGCTGTGTAAGCTCTAAAAGAACGTGCAGAGTGCATTAGTGTCCATTACAGTCACTTAAAATCTCTACCACTGCCTTCATTGGTCAGGGTGGTGGTGTCTTGCTGAGCATTGTGAGAGGAAACATAGTCAGGAAGAGAGACTGGACAGAGAAACAGTTATCCTTGTTTATGCTGACAACATGGGTGGAGCAAATTTTGCAAGGGTCTTAATGAACTTCTGACCTCCCAGTTGATCCCCATCTCCATTTCTTTTCCTTTCTTCATGCTTTGGTTTTCTCAGAAGCTTCTAAGTATTTAGGAATCTTGACTCAGATGATGCCTCTTAACCGCGGTTGTACAGTTGCTGTTAAAGTTTATACTCCTGTTGTTTGTGTTGCCCGTTGGTCTTGTCATTGCCCACTCCAGGTGCACTGGCAAGGACCAGCAGCACCTCAAGGTTGAGAAAAGGCTGAGCTGGAGTCAGACCTGCTCCATCCCCTTCCTTCCTCTGACTGTCATTTGGGTGTGGCCTTGGACAAATCAATTAACCTTTTGGTTTTGTGTCTGCAGAGGGAATGGGGATCTAATATTGTCTGTCTCCTTTTCTCATAGGATGTGCAGGGGGTCATGCTTGGCAATTAAAGCACTTTTATTATCATAATAAGGCCCCCTACTCCCTGGCTTCATTGACATGAACTGGTTTTAATATATTCCGCCCTTCTTGGGGAAAAACTACTGATTAGGGGATAATGACAAAAAGCAGTACTTCACAGTGAATAGGTCAAATTACATTTTTTTCTTTCTTTCCTCCTTTCTTTCTTTCTTTCTTTCTTTCTTTCTTTCTTTCTTTCTTTCTTTCTTTCTTTCTTTCTTTCTTTCTTTCTTTCTTTCTTTCTTTCTTTCTT